>PVIU01027081.1:0-21027 GCA_004026605.1 Ondatra zibethicus | reverse complement strand
GCTTCGGAGCCAGGCCTTTCATCACATAGGATGGACGATTGTCTACTTGATGTGCTCAGCGTACCCTTATCACCACAGAGCCATAACTCAGACGCCTGGAAGGAAGGTTACAATGTTTCTAGATGTTAGCTACAACAATGTTTCTAGCTCTTACCTATACCATCACACAGACAAGGTCGGCTGTGGTCACATGCTTTGTATCTGCTTGGATTTTGTTTGTTCCACCCCCCACCCCACCCCCGCTCTGTATAAACAGTCATTAGAGAAAACGCCTGTATGAAATTGGTATCTTGTACAGAGGTAGTCTGATATTTTACCAGTACCTATTACCAGTGCCAGACCTCCCACACCAAACTGAGCATCCCTGGAACATCTTCTCTTCCAGCCAACAGGGATTAGATTGTTAAATAACAATTACTCACGTTGCTCCTTATTTCTTCCTCTGTTTCATTTCTCTCATTGTGGACTCATGGTAACCTATTTTAATAAATAGTTAGTTCTCACATTCTTGGTTTAACAAAAGATTTATTTTACCATAAACAAATGTGTGTGTGTGTGTGTGTGTGCGTGCGCGCGTGCTACATATGTGCACAGGTGCCTGCAGAGACTTGAAGAAGGCAAGCTTCATGGATCTCATGAAGCTGTTGTTATGGGCAGTTGTGAGCTGCCTGATGTGGGTGCGGGATCTGAACTTGGTCTCTGGAAGGTCAGCAAATGCTCTTACCCATTGAGTCGGCTTTCTAGCCCTCTGTCATTCTTTTTTTTTTTTTTTAGTGTTCAAATTATTCTCAGTTTGCTGTGGGTCAGCCATTCATGGGACCCCAGTATTCTTCTTCATGGCCTTCTCATTTACTGAGCACATGTATTTTGCAGCACAAGAGACCATTTCCCTGCCCCCCACCCAAGGGAGAACAGCATTTAGAAAGCAAACTGAGGAAAGGGACAAGTGATGGTTAACCTTAATTGTCATCTTGATGGCATCTAGAATCACCCTGGAAACAAGCTGCTTAGCATGTCTGTGAAGATTTATCTAATTAAGTTAACTGAGGCAGGAAAACTCACCCTATGTCTGGGCAGTGTCATCCCATAGGCTGGGGTCCTGGACTTCATGAAAAAGGAGAATGTCAGCTGAGTGTGTCTTCACCTGTCTATGCTTCCTGAATGTGGATGAATGTGACCAACTGCCTAAAGCTTCTGCCGTGTGATGTCCCCACTGTGATGGATGGCATCTTGAACAGCGAACCCCAAACAACTCTTCCTTGAGTTTCTTTTGACGGGTGTTTTGTTGTAGTAATGAGACAGGATGCATGAAATGTAATTCAAAATTTGTGTTTCCATCAGCTACCACAGTATTTTTGTTTTCTGTTTCTTCTTTCTTTAATTGTTTTTAATTTAATGAGTTGCGTACTTGTGTTTATCTGCTGTAGCATGTGTGTGAAGGTCCGAGAATGACTTTGTAGAGTCAGTTACCTCTTCACCGCCTTGTGTGAGTTCTGGGATTGAACTAGGTTGCATGGCAGGCACCTTTACCCAGTGAGCCAGGCCCCTCCTTTTCTTTCATGTTAGAGGCTTTCCCTAGGCTGCCTATTAGCACATGAGACAGGCGCTGAAAGCCTTTGATTAGAAGATTTGGATGGAGTGGAGAAGGAAAGATCACTGGTAGAGCTTTTGGATGATTTGGGGGTCAATGCATTAAATCCGAACAACAGACTTTTTTCTCTTCATGGCTTCTTCAGTTTTTAAAAAATCCTATAAAATATTTACCTATTTATTATCGTGTGTGTGTGTGTGTGCGCACATATGGATGCCCTGCTTGTGCAAGCGCATACTCCAGCCCACATCTGTTCTCTCCTTCCACCCTGTTGTATGTTCTGGGGATTGAATTCAGGTTGCCAAGCATGTACAGCAGGCACGTTTGGCCTCTGAGCCACCTCACTGCTCACTCTGGTTAGCTTTTAATTAGAAGACTTCTCCAGTCTCCTGCTAGGGAAATGTATACCTGGATACTCCTGTGTTCAGAGCTGAGTTGAACAAGGGCCAAGGATCCCGTTCTGCATAAAATTTCACTTAATGCAAGCAGTGTGAACTTCTGCCCTCAACTGTCCTGCAATTCTGGAGGCTAAAGAATGGCTCTAACAGAGAGGATAAGGAAGATCCAACATGCAGCTTAGACACTTTTTCAGGCCATCCTGGTTTTTTGCCTAGTAGCTCCAGTTCTGGACTTTCCATGTGTGAGAGGGATGAGGTGGCCAGAATAAGCATGTGGGGGGGGCTGTTCTAAGGGACACGTTAAGGTCCCTAAGTTAGTGATTTCCACCTGGAGGTAATTCCATGTCCCCCAGGGGACATTTGGCAAACGTTGCCCAAACTGTAAAGGGAATGCTGGCATTTGGTGGGCGCAGCCTGGGTATGTGGCCAAACACCTTCCAGTCCATAGGGCAGCCAGCTTGCCGGCGTGTCTGATGAAAGCTAGTCCTGAAGCTGCTGTGGGCCCCTCCAGCTTGCAGTTTCTGATGCCTCTTGGCTTTTTCGCTCCTGTTCCTTTTGACTTCGCAGCTTTACAAAGCCCTTGCTGTCACTTAGGAGCTATTTAGGTGGGATCGCCGGCACACTTGTTTAGCTCACATATTTCACCAGAGCTCATGTGGGGATATTTGAGTTTATGTTTGTTGAAAGTATTGTGATTCCTACTCAGATACTGGAACCGGCAAATATTTAGTGCCAGAAAGAATGTGTTAGCCAAAGACTGGAGCACAGAATGCACATAGAATCTGCTGGAAATGGGCCTATGTCTTTGGACACCTTCAGTACAATTGCTCTGAAGCTCTGGAGTTTTGTAAGGAGGGAGGGGAAAGGCAGCAACAACTCCAGTTGAAACATAAAGATATTTTAGTCTGCACAGGAGGTTACCAGAATTTCTGTACAACCTTCCCGACCCGCCGTACTTCTTGAGTGTGTTTGACTCCGTGGTAGAACACATGCTAACATACATATGGCCCCAGATTCCACCCACAACGCCACAAAAGCAAAACCACCACAACACACACACACACTTAGCCCCTATTTTGCTACAGTTATCATCCCTCACTAGTTTCCCTGGTGGGTGTAGTTTGTGCAGATTGAAGCTGGTAACAAAGAACTTGCTGCTTTTGCTCTAAATCTTAAACAGGAAGCCGGTAGGCACCAGTGAAGAGGTAGCTGAGTCTAACACAGAATGGAGGCAGGGAAGCGCTTCACTTCTTTTTATTAGCATACACAGTAACATGCTCCATTGTGGCATTTTCACACAGACTTTGTTTCCATCCTCATTTTCCCATTCTTCCTGTTCAGGTTCCCTGCCCCTCCTTGTGTGTTTCTGCCCAGAGCTGTTTTTCCACCTCCATGTTGCCTGTGTTCTATCACCCTCCCCACTCCCTTCCTGGAAACCTCCTTCCCCCTCCTGGCTTCCTCCTTCTAGTTTCCTGACATGTACTCAATGCCACTCTTCCATAAATATGTGTATGTGACAATTACAAGCCAGGGTCTGCCTAGGAGAACAGAAGTGTAGTATTTGTCTTTCTGAGTCTTGGGCACCTTGGCTAATATAATAATTTACAGACCCATCCATTTTCCTGCAAATTTCATAATTTCATTTGAAATTCTATTCTATTGTGCTATGTGTTACATTTCCGTTACCCGCTTATCAGGTTATGTACATGTTGGCTGGTTCCACTTTCATGCTATTGTGACTTGAACATCAATGAACATGAATGTGTAAGCCTCTCACATCACATAGTCTTTGGGTTTTATTTTCAGGAGTGACCCAGCTGCGCCATGTGGTAGCCGTTAGATTTCGAGAGACCTCCACACTAATTTCGCAGTGGCTGCACCAGTCTGTAGTTCCACCATAGTCCCACCAGCAGAAAGGGGCTCCTCCTTCTTCCCACCAGCATTTGTTTCCTCGATGGTTGTAGCTGTTCTGACAGGGCTGGGATCTGAGGCAGCTTTAATTTGCATTTCCCCATTTCCCTGAGGGCTAAAGATGTGTAATGCTTTGAAAATATGTACTGGAGGACCTGGAAAGATGGTTCTATGGCTTTTTCTTCCTTCCTTCCTTCCCTCTTCCTTTCCTTCCTCTCGTTTGTTTGACAGGGGAGGGGTGGAGAGCAGGTTGAGTCAGGGTCTCATAGTATAGCCCTGACTGCCTGGAACTCACTGTGTAGATCAGGCTGGCCTTGAACTCACAGAAATCTTCTGGCTTCTGCCTCTTATTTATAAAGGTTAGGTCTGTCTCGATTTATTGCCTTAATTAACATGTAGGGCACTTTTATCCTTCTAGTAGTGGTTTGAGGCCTATTTAATTAGATATGAGAATCTGCCACAGCTTGTTGACAGCGTCCATTCACTTGGAAAGCTGGCTTCCAACTTTTGTGTCTTTGCTCATTATGTACGCGTCTTAGGGACGACACCGAGTTAGAGCTTTTTTTTTATAAAGCAGTTGTTCAATTTGTGTCGTCTTGCTGGCGACATGAGTCTTCTTGCACACGGGCTCACTGCTGCAGTTTGCTTCCCTGTAGTTTGCTCTGCTACGGGAGTCTGCTAGCACAGAAGTTTGCTGTTGAGATCTGCTCCCCTGTAATTTGCTGGCTGCTCTGATCGGTCGGGTCACTGGTTCTTTGCCTCACCATCAGGAAAGCTTTGGGGCTTTCCTATTCGGACATGACTGATTTCTTCCCAGTCCCCCTTCTGTTCATCACTTCCTCTCCTGAAATGCAGTCTTGACTGTTCTCATGGATTAAATTGTCTTCCTTCTTCCTTTGCATGTAACATCCCTCTGAGAATCTTCTGGTGTGCTGGCTTACTTTGCATGAATTGCCTTGAAGTGTGCTTGTCTTGAAATGTTTTTATGTCTTTGTCAATTTTAGGAGATAAATTTACTAAACACAGCAATCTTGGTTGATAGTTACATGCTTTCTTGGATTCTAGGGCTGTTAGTAAAGGATCTGATATTATTCAAATGTTTCTGCCTTTGTGGCTAAGTTGGCATCTCTCCTGTCTCAGTCACTGTTCTATTGCTTGAAGAGACACCATGAGCAAGGCAACTTAGAGTTTCAAAGGATGAGTCCATGATCATTATGGTGGGAGCATAGCAGCGGGCAGACAGGCATGGTGCTGGAGAAGCATCTTATTCACAGGCATCAGGCAGAGGTTGGGGGAGGCTGGGCCCGGTTTGGACTTTCGAAACTTTTGAAGCTCACTCCCAATGTCACATCTCTTCCAACAAGGCCACACCTTCTAATTTTTCCCAAACAGTTCCACCAACTAGGGATTTAAATATATGAGCCTATGGGAGCCATCGCTTTCAAATCACCACATTTTCTCTTATAGCTTTTAGTATATTGTCCCTTTGTTTTCTTTTTTTTGACATATTGACTATGTCAAATGCCTCTGTGTTTGGAGGATTTGGTAGTCGATTTCTTTCTCTAGGTTTGGGGAATTGTGGCTATAGCTTTATTGAATATGCTATCTGGGCCTAAAAACTTTACCCCAGTTCCTTCCTCCCCTCATGGATTTTTAGGTTTGGTCTCCCAACATATTCTAGAATTCATTGGAATTTGGGGTCATATTCATTAATCTTTTTCTTTAAATATGTCTATATGTGTGCTTATCTTTTAATCAATAAAGTTTTTATTTATTTTTAAGTTATTGATGGGTGCTTTGCCTGCATGTATGTCTGTGTACCATGTGTGTGCTGACTGCTTGCGCGGCCAGAAGAGGGTGTCAGATCTGGAACTGGAGCTGTAGATGATTGAGAACTGTCCTGTGGGTTCTGGGAATAGAACTCGTGGGTTCTGGAGACTAGAACTTGGGTCCTCTGGAAGAGCAGCCAGTGTTCTTAACTGCTGAGCCATTGCTTCATCCCCTTAGTCAATCATTTTTTAATATTATATTAAAATTTGCCTTGTACAGAAGGTTGGTTGAAAGTCATATAATCTGACTTCCATAAATCCATCAGAAGCTTCGCCGGCATTTTCAGACATGTTCTTGCCTATGAAAAGCCCCCAGGATACCCAGAACACAAAAGAAAAACTCCACTAAGTAAAAATTGGTAAGTTTGTGTATTCGCTACTAGAGATTTCCATTTGTCATGAGGCAGTGAGAATGGTATTTCAGTAAGCTGAAGAGGAAAGATAACCTTCAGTCATTAGAGTGTTTACTACGGGACAATCACAAAACTAAATTATGTAAGTAGTTCTTGGCATAAAAAAGGGTAGAAATACATTTGTCACTGATCCCTTTCCCCACCATTATGAAGAATGGAGGTGGGGATAAGCAACTGCTCTTCAAATAAGGGACCCTGGCTACGGTTTAGTCAGTTTTCAAACTATCACAACATGGCTTCCGTTTGAGAGGTTAGGAAGTCTAGCTGTGGCCTGGAAGGGGAATCCCAGCACATGGAAATGTGTCTGCCACAGCCACACCAGCCTTGTCCCTTCCAGTCACTCTCATCTGAGGCACAGAGAGTTCATTTCATTTCTAATGCATGTACTTATGAGCAAACTTACTGACAAAGGCAATATGGCTACCCTGTCAAGTGCGCAGGGGGCAGATGAGAGACTAAAATAGCCAAGTGAGGATACGCTCATCCTTAGAAAAAGAGAACTTTTCATTATTAAGTATGTCAATCTTTTTGTTTAAAACACACACACACACACATATTAGTGTAGGCAGGTGAATTAAAAGAAGAAATTTGTAATCTTTATCATCTGGAAAAAAATATGGACCTCTACTATATATCCTTCCACACCGCTGTGTAATCTTATGTACCTAAGTAAAAATTGGATTATAATACAGGGAAGAAACAATTACAGAAACAGCATTAAACCCTGTTCCCCATTTGGGGCTTTAATTCCAGAGACCTGATATGAACTAGTTCCAAATGCACATACATCTGCGATTCTGATATGGTGTGTGGAGGTGTATGTGTGTTGTGTCAGAGTATGCATGTGAGTGTGTGCATGCATGTGGCGTGTGAGAGTGTTCTGTGAGTGTGTGTATTAAATGTGAGTATGCTGTGTGTGTGAGTGAGAGAGAGTGGGGGCGAGACAGGGGTGGTACTGATATCACGTCTTGATCTTGGACTTTGCCCCCCCCCCAAGGTCAGAAAATAAAACTATTGTCTTTTTGTCCACCCAGCCCAAGATTCTTCATCACAGCAGCCTGGATGGATGAACCTATAAGGCAGAAGGGGAAACATTTCCCTGAAGAACTAGCTAGGTTTCCCCCCTTGATATCCCCCACAGTCTTAGAAACCAGGAAACAATGCATCTGAAGTCCAGGAACTACCAAATGGTTAAACCAAGAGCTTGCCTATTTACTATCAACGTTGTCTTCCAAAGGTTATGTCTTAAAGGTCATGTCCGATATGCATGTATTCCCCTCCTAGCTCTCCGGTAATGCTCGCCACAGTCATTTCACAGCCAGCGCCGTAATTGGCTTTATATTTTCTAAATGTCAGTCTCTGATAGAAGTTGTTTTCAGCCTTACTGTTTCTGGCAGAGGAGCTGGAGGTGGAGGGGCACTGTTGACAGAGCCGTTTCTAAGAAAGTCATCTCTTGTTTTCCCTGGATACAGTCTGTGACAGGAGAAAAGTCCTAAGGGACAAACTCTGGGAACAGAATGTGAAATACCAAGTGGAGTGTGATTCCTTGCAGGGTGATCTTCAGGCATCATTCGGCAGCTGGGAGCCCCCCCTCTGTGGCAGGCACTGGGGAGTTAGCCCCCGTGAGATGAACGCTGCACTGAGTACAGCGATTCACAGCCTGGAAGTGGCACAGAGAAGTTTGGAAATTGGAAGGAAAAGAAAGGGGACAGGGAGTTCAATCGCCAGCAAGCTAAGTGCAGAACTGGGGTGCCACAGGGTCCCTTGGGAGGCAGCGGCAATGGCAGATGTCTTGAGCTTCTCTTTGTTGTGCCCTCAAGTTGGGCTTCAGGCACTTCTTCTTTGGGTATTCTGTTTCTGATAATGAGATGCAAATATGGAGACGTCCTCTTGGTTAATTAGTGTATCCATGATCTCTTTCGTGGTGAGCATGTTTTGTTGCTACCAGGTTACTGTTATTTGTATCTAAAATGTCCCCCAAATGATTTTGTGTTAAGCTGTGGTTCCCTAGGTGCCACTAATTGGAGATGGGAGAGGTAGGGCCCTGTGGGAGGTCTTCATGTTGCTAGGGGTAAACTCTGAAGGGAATAATGGGACCCCAACCTCTCCTCTTTTGCTTCCAGACCATAAGGTCACCCTTGCTTGACTGCCCAGCTGTGATGTGCTGCCTTGTTACAGGCAGCCAAACAGCAGGGTCCTTTGGTCATAAGTGGGAACCTTCTAAACCTTTTCTGAGGTATTTATTATAGGGACAGAGAACTGACTAACACAATGGACGATGGCTAGCTCTTTGCCGAAGAGAAATCTCCTGAGAACAAAATCCCTAAGCTTTTCACTTCTAGGCCAGGAGAGAGAAGTACGTGCATACAGATTTCAAGCCCCAACTAAGCAAGCACAGCAAATGTGGCATCACACTGACACACCAACTTCAGCTCCATCCCTGTGCCAAATCCTCCCTGCCCTCAGCTATGGAGCGGAGGACAGATCACCACGCAAGGCTGCAATCTTTTGAATGTATGTTGGAAACACAATCCCGTAATTCGAGCTAATGGCATTAGAAATTCAGACCTTTAGGAAGTAACTAGGACTAGGATCATGGTGAGGTCTCCATGTTGGCAGTGGTGGTTTGAATGAGATCAGCCCCCACAGGCTTGTATGAATATTTGGTCCCCAGTTGGTGGAACTGTTTGGGAAGGATTAGGAGATGTGGCCTTCTTGGAGGAGGGTGGCCTTTGAGGTTTCAAAAACCCATGCCATTCCCAGTTATCCCTCTCTGCCTTGTGCTCGTGGATCAGATGTGAGCACTCAGCTACTGCTCCAGAGCCACACCTGCCTGCAGCCGTGCTCCCTGCCGTGGTCGTCATGGATGCACCTCTAAAACTCTAAGTCCCAGTAAGCTCTTTCTTCTTTAAGTTGCTTTGGTCATAGCCTTTTGTCGAGGCAATAGAATAGAAGCTCAGACAAAGGGAAGAAGACCTGAACTGTCACACTTGATGTAATGTGACACCTTACTATGTTATCATTCAGCCTGAGGCTTTCATCAATGGCTCAGCAGATGCTGGCACCATGCACTTGCATGTCCCAACTCCAGACCCAGGAGACAAACAAACTACTATCCTTTATAAGTAACCTGCTTTCCTTTTTAAAATATTGTAACAGGAAAGAGAATAAAAGATAGATCCAGAAACAACCAAATTCAAAGTTGTTCCTCAAGTAAATTTTCTTAATCTATTCACATGGGAAAACAGCCAAGAAAAGACAGCATAGCGATGTCAACGCTTTGAGAAACAAAAGAAGGAAAAGTAGTGAGAAAAATACCACTCATGAGAGAGGAAAAGAGCACCCACAGGAACAGCTTCCAAGTGGATTCACTAGTGCCTTCATTACCTTCACGTATGCCAGTTTATCTCTGCGTGAGCTCAACTAGCAAATCTGACACAGAATTGGAGAAAGATTCTCAAATTCCCCAAGGCAAGGATTCTAGAGGGGTTGAGGGCTCCGCATTCTCTAAGTCAGACCTTTGAATTTTGTAGTCTAAGAAATACCATGGTCTGAGTATAAAATATTCCTCCCAAGGCTCACGTTCTGAAGGTTAGCTCCTAGATGGTGGGTCAGAAGTCACTGCATCACGAGGGGTAAGGCTGGGAAGAAATGGTTCCGCACTGCGAGAACGGTTAGGTTGTATGTGTTACTTTTCTCTTTCTGTGATAAAACCCTGGGACCCAGGCAGCTTACAGAAGAAGGAGTTTGTTTTGGCTCATGGTCCCAGAGGGTCATGGTGGGGAAACATGGAGGCCGGAGCAGGAGACTGAGAGCTCACATCTACAGCAAACACAAAACAGAAAGAACTTAGTGAAGCAAGGATGCGGACACTCAAAACCAACTTCTGGTGATGCACTTCCTCTTCAAGGCCTCACTTCTTAAACAGTCCCACCAGCAGGGTCAAGGGCAGGGGTTGGGGGTGGAGGGCTTGGGTTGGGTAGGAAGGAAGGTGGAACATTCCACACCAGAGCTCATTGGAAGACATGGCCACTAAGGCCGGGAATCAGCCAAGCTAAATTTTCCCTCCTTTAAACTTGCCCAGGTAGTTTTATTTTGTCACGGTGCTAGGAAGCTAATTAATTATATGATGCGATGCAATTGTTCTTTTGCAGTTCTGTGCTGGGTAAGCCCTCCCACTGAGCTCCACCCCACCCCCAAGCCAAGAACTGTTTTAGAACCAGATAAACTTTCAAGTGCTGTTTCTTTAAATCAACAGCTAAGTGACTGTTTTCAGGGCTCCCCTGCTCATCTTGGCTGATCCCAGGAGGGTTCTGACTTATCTCCGTGATAGTCCATTTCCTGGGTGGCCCAGTGAACTGTGTGCTTCCTGATAGTCACGTTCTTTATTTATAATGAAGAAACTATATATTTTGTATGAATGCCTGGATATTAAATATTCTGTCTTCAGGTGGCACTGTTGAGAGCCGGGCCTACTAGGAGGCTTTGGACCATTGGACCTGTGCCCTTTAAGAGGATAGTGGGTACTTAGGCCCTGTCTTCCTTTTTTTTTTTTTTTTTTTTTTTTTTTCCCGGGCTATGAAATGAGCAACTTCAAGCCCTTGTCTGATTCAGCTGCCTCACCAGTTGAATACAGCTGAAATCCGCAGAACCTTGAACCAACACAAACCTTTTCTTTATAAGCTGATTACCTCTGGTGTTTGCTACAGTGTGGAAAGTTGACTAACACCGGTCTCCTCTGGAGACTGACCCCATGACGGCTTTGACCAATAAAATACAGTGGAAGCGACGCTCTGGAGAGTCTCTACAGGGCAAAAGATCCTCTGGAAGATCTGCTACGGGGAAGCTGGGCACACTGTAAAAAGACTAGCCACTCTCAGACTGCTATGACCGTAGGAAGACCAAGGTGACCCACAATAACAGAGAGGTCCCTGGCCCTCTGCTGCCTGATATGTCCAGTCAGGTAAATAAAGAGACCATCTTAGATGGTTCAGCCAGTAGATAAAGCAGTGTTGTAAGAGGAGTGGGCTGCGTTCCCAGTGCCTGGCTAGCTTAACCCCCGAAATAATTACACAGAAACTGTATTCATTTAAATACTGCCTGGTCCATTATCTCCAGCCCCTTATTGGCTAACTCTCACATATTAATTTAACCCATCTCCATTAATGTGTATCGCCACTTGACTGTGGCTTACTGGCATGAGACTAACCAGTGTCCATCTCAGGCAGGAAAACCATGGCGGCTGCCTGTCTGTCCTTCTTCCCAGAATTCTGTTCTGTCTACTCTGCCCACCTAAGGGCTGCCATATCAAAAGGCCAAGGCAGTCTCTTTATTCAACAGAAATACAGAAGGACCTCCTACACCAAAGCAGAGATTAGCCACATCTGCCAAACCCTATCAGCTGTGTTTAATCTTTAGACATTATAACATAGCATTATCATATACAAAAACCCTGCAATCATGTTATGAACACACGCACGCACACACGTATGCACACTCACGCTTTAAGGAAGTTTACTACAATTTTAGATCAAACCACTCTCATAGCTATCTCTGGCTGCAGGTAGCCCAGAAGCTATGGTTGGACACATTTGGTTCTCAAATGGTAGAATTATGAATAAATAATTGTGGCCACTGAAAACCAAAACACCTTTATCTATCAAGTCATTTAAATCACTTCCTTCCAGACCTAGGTGAGACCACCTTCTCAGAGGACTTAGCAGATAAACTCAGTAAAGACCTTATTATCTTAGATGATACAAAGTTTGGATTTGCTGACCTTGCTGTTCTTGTTCAGTTTTATAAATTTAACATCCTCTAACACTAACAATGACACTGGTTAATATCAAGCACTGAACTTAGCTGGATGGTTGGGAAGAATACGCCCATTTTTCAGATGAAAACACTGAGGCAAAGCGATTAAGCAACTTGTCCAAAGGCGGTTCTTTATAAGTACACTTCTGAATGTCACCACTCTATTCCTTGATAGTACTATGCTCTGTCAGGCCTCCTTAGCCTTATTCCCCAGGGAAAGGTGAGTGTGCTATCTGCCCCTTCCGCAGCCCCACTAAGCAGAACAATCAGACATAATAGGGAGTCAAGTCAAAGCAGGAATTCATTTTATTACTGTGAGCGTTGGCTTATACAGGTCAAGTGACATCATAGGGGCTGATGTGGGGGTACCTCCAGCCAATGAGAGACAGCCAAGCCCTCCCTCTGGCTGGAGGGGTGTCTACCTAGATTTCACTGTCTCCTCCTCCTTCGGTAGCTTTGAGACTATCCTTCAAACTTGAGCCAGCCTTTTCTCTGTCCTACAGACCTCGAGGTACAGGCCCTGAGATAATTTTGGCCCAACAACGCTCCAAGAACTAAACGTTCTTGTTTAAAAGCAGAGGAAGATATGGGAAAGAGCATTGCACAAGCTTTCCAGGCAAGAAGGAAGGGGAAAGAGATTAAACTGAGACGCAAGAACTCTCATATATGCTTGAGCTGACCTGTTGTTTGTTCGGTTTTGCTTTTAAATAAGCTCTCATATTTACACTGACTTGGATAGATTTTTGTCCCTTGTAATAATAAAAAATAATTGTCTAAGACCTCTTCTAAATGATCACATGTAGATGGCTAAGGAAGATTGTCATGGAATAAAATGTTTCAAAATATATTTACTGGCTATGTAATTTACTACTCAGGAAAACATAGGATTCCTGGCAGATTTCATATTAGGAGAGAAATGAAAGACCATGCCAGGAAACATGAAGTTCTCAGGAAGTAATTTGGTTATAAACATATTTCCTTAATAGGATACAATTTGATTCTCTCATTACCTTTTGACAAGAGCAGTAAGACACTGGTTGTTTAGTCAGTGATTCGTGAAGCTTTCTCGGATGTTTAGTCTTATGGGGACACAGCAGCTGCCACCATAGATCCTCATTTTGCTGATGGGACCCAGAGGGTTTAGAGACTGTCTGAGGTCATGTGGGCAGTAGGAAGCTGGCTTGGTTTCTAGGTTCCTGGATCAGAACTGTGTCTACCTCTCTGCTCTTTGTGGCTCGTATAGATGAGGAGAGTTCTTTCTTGATGGATGCTAAAGCCTCTTGAGGGCCTAGTGTTTTGAAAAGTAGGGTCATTGTTGTTTCATGGTCAGTTAGGAAGGTCTTCAAGAGCCACTGTGTGTCAAAGTCATTTGATGGAAGGAAAATTCCTCCTAGGGACAAGAGTTCTGTGATCTGAGGAACATTCTGGCTTTGGTATTTTAAGGAATCTTCTGGGTTAACAAAAATCGCGGGAATTTCCTTCCTTGTAAAAAAAAGTGACCATATAATGAGACCTTTTGTCACTCAGCTGTGGCAAGCAATCAAACTCTAACACACTGTCACTTACACTTGCTTTCTGCTTAGCAACTGGTAAGGAGAGTAAAGCTTCTACTGCCCCTCCCCCAGTTACAGGCTTATTTGGTTTTTTTTTTTTACTCTTTGTGTGTAGAAGAAGGAGAATGTCTACATATATGTTTGTGTGTTCATGTGCTCCCACATCCATGCGTGGAGGCCAGGGGTCAACACTGGCTATTTCCCTCAGTCATACCCTACCTTATTTTTGGAGACACGGTCTCTGGCCGAACCGGAAGCTTACCAGTTTGGCTAGGCTGACCGGATGGAAAGCTCCAGGGATCCAGCAGCCTCTGCCTCCCCAGTGCTGGGATTTGTAGACCCAGTTTTTTACCTGGGTGCTAGAACCCAAACTTGGGTCTTCATGCTCATGTGGAAAGCACATAATTACTGGATTCATCTGCCCAACCTCAGGGTTTGTGTTCTCTTGAAATGTTTATAAGCTTAAATCACCCCTGAAGAAGTTTACATCTGTGGTGAAATTCTAACCAGGATTCAAATTAAAAAAAAAATTTCAAAATAGAAAGAAATCCTAACATTATCTCAAGTGGCACATTGAGTTGGGGAAGTGACAGAGCCTATAGCCCTGTAGCTGCATAAGCATAGCTACTTGGTAGACTAAGGCAGGGGGATTACAAATTAGAGGCCAGTTTGGGCAACTTCATGAGATTCTATCTCAAAACATAAACCTTTTAAAAAGCAGAATAAAGGGCTGGAGAGCTGGGTGTGGTGACACACACCTTTAATCCTAACACTTGGGAGGCAGAGGCAGGTGAATCTCTGTGACTTTTAGGCCAGCCTGGTCTACAGAGCGGTTTCCAGGACAGCCAGGGTTACACAGAGAAGCTCTGTCTCAAAACAAACAAACAACAAAAATTCTTTTGAAAACTGATACTAAATTTCTGCTCACAGGAATTCAAAGTCTTTGGGTTTGATTTACATGAATCCAGGAGAGTGAATACAATTTAGCATGCTTCTTGCATTAAATAAGCCTTAAGAATCCAGCTCGAATTATACTTCCTTTTATTGGGCCTAAAGAACTATTAGTTAAGATACAACCCTTAGAGGACCTGTGGGTTGACCAAGGCCAAGCCTGACCATCAGAGTTGAATCCTTGAGACCTCTATTTTGGAAGGAGAGAACTGACTTCTGCAATCAATGGAGGATGTTACACAGCATCCCTGGCCTGTGGCCACCAGATGCCAAGAAGTACTCCCCACCCTCCCTCCCACCCATAAACAGGCCCTGACTCAGGGTGCTTCACATATGAGTATCTTCATGCATTCAAGAAGCCGTGCTTAGAACTTAAGTCTTCCCCCAGCCCACAGTCTGTCCTACAATGACACTTTCCCCTGAGATGCTCCTCCATGATGCTAGCAGCGTCAGCAGGTCATAGTTCCCACTCAGCCATGTGATCCCACTCTTTTCCAGGTACCACACTGTTCAGAGGTCAGATGTATTAAATACACTTTGAACTTGATAGTACTTCCAACTAATGATAGGTTTAGTGGGATACAATTCCATGTGCATGTCAACAGGAATCTGTAATGGCTCGAAACACTGCCAATGTTCCCCAGGGTGCACACATGTTCTAGGTGGAAATATTCTGGCTTTCAATGCAGAGCTAAGACTTCATGGTGCTGGCCTCTTTCCTGTGGTTGTCATGGAACTCCCTACTGATGCCTGTATCTTGGCCTACTTGCAGCAATTCTATTCATGCAAAATAAAATCTATTGATGAATGTCATATGATAGACTCTTTAGTAAATGCTTTCATACATTTATTCACTAACTCTTAATAGAGGTGTGGAGTCAGTACATGTATGCCCGACCTGCACAGAAAAAGGAGGAAACTGAGGACCTTGGCTGCCCAGAGAGTCAGCAGAGGAGTAAGGAATGCAGAAGTAGCGCTTAGAGCCGGTCCCTTGACCGGCAGGCTCTCCTGGCATTCTCTGCGAACAGTCATATTGTTGGACCAGGACTCATTACATCAGACAAAACCCAAGCCGACTTTGTGGGTTTAATGGCTTTGGAAAACTTTGAGAGTCTGTATGAGATGCTTCCTTTCATTCCATATTTTTACAAACACCAGGGGAGCAATAATCATTTGAACAGTTAAATTGATTTAGGGGAGTGAAATCCACTTTATTTTTTCAGTCTTGAAATGACTTCGTCATTTGCCGCTCTGAGTGGACTCCAGTCCCTCCAGTATCTTCCACCCCTCGTCCCCTGCAGCTTCCCAAGCCCCATTACCTGCCCTTAGATTTCCTTTTTAATTTCCCAAACAAGATTGCCTTTTACATTTCAGACATTAATCCAAAGAACAACAATGAGGAACTCCACAGCCGAAACACTCAGAAAGAAATCAAATGAATCGAGGCAAGAAGAAAGGGGGAGAAGAAAAGATGAAAATCTAGTATTTTCTGGGCCCTTTGAAAAGCCACAGTGCCTTGCAAAATACCACGTTCGATTGCTAGTTTACAAGGAAACATCCCTGGGTGTGCTTTCCCTGCACTGGAAGAGGAAAAGAAGCCTCGGCTGACTTAAGCTCACTGCCAAGACCTTGAGGCTCAGGGTCTGGTACCCACAGAATCCTTCACATGGGGATCTCTCCATATTGCTCCAGATGCTCTCAGACTTGTGGTCACAGTGATCCTCCTTCCTCAGTCAGCTCCTGAGCAGCTTTCTCAGCATACCCTGCAGGAATCCTTTTTCGTACATCAAGAAACCACAGGGAGTTCTGAGCCAGGGCTCTGTTCTTCCTCAGCTGCTAAGCCTGGGCTCAGTGACAGATACTAACACTAAGGCTCTAATCTTGAGGCCACAGTGAAGAGTCATCAGTGGGGAGTCCCAGGGACAGCCCCTGACTGTTTTTGTTGGGGTCAGAACTCATTACCCTAGATTGTGGCACCCTGGCATTTGTGGGAACCGATAGGCAGGAAGGTGGCTTACCCATGTTCTTGCCTTGTTCCCCGAAGCAGGTTCTAAACTTACATTCAAGAAGTGCTTTCGTAAATCTATGCCCAGGAAAGAAATGTCCTTCAATCCCAAGACACAGGGATTGAACCTGCAGGGCTTGCTAATCCCCTAACTTCTTTACCAGCACATTTTATTCCCCTCACTTTTCCATGACTGCCTCCTCGTCACACCTAGCGTAAAAGCCTGCACACGTGTGATCCCAGTACGTGGCAAGCAGAGGCCAGAGGATGGCACATTTGAAGGCATCTGCTGAGCTTCTGTTTCAAAAACAAAAATGAACAAGAACCACATTGACTTTTTTCCTTTGGGTTTTTAGTTCTGGAAGCTCCTGCGTCACATGAAACTCCCATAGACAAATTTGTCTGCTTTCTCTTACTGGTCTGTCTATGGTTGTAGGTCCCCAGACATGGACGGCCTCCTCCCCCAGTTAGAATAGCAAAGTGCATCTTTTCTGTTCACCTGGAGTGCAGGGGTGCTGGACACCAAGCCATAGCAACCCCACTCCCGGAGAGCTTGCCTGTGTTCTTGCCCAGATCTAACACAGGATAGAGACGTACATGGCTGTGGAAGGATAAGATTGGAACATGAAATAATTCCATTTACAATTTGAAAGCAACTGCAGGACCTTCAGGAAAGACTACAGCATTAGCTACTAACTTTGGCTGAAAGACAGGCAGCCCAAGCCTGCACCAACTCCCACTTTGCTGTTTGCTAACCTCAGAAAATAAGGAGCAGAGTTCTCTGAGAAAGGGGAAAAGAATTTTAATGCGCTTATCAGACAGAGTTTGGTGATTTTCAAACTAGAAACTGTAACCCTTTAGAAGTTGGTAAAATCAGTCAGGCAGTGATGGCGCACACCTTTAATCCCAGCACTCAGGGAGGCAGAGGCAGGCGGATCTCTGAGTTCAAGGCCAGCCTGGTCTACAAGAGCTAGTTCCAGGACAGCCAGGACATGATATAGAGAAACCTTGTCACAAAGCAACAGCAACAAAAAAAGTAAAATCAGTTTGGTAGGATACAAACAGGGCTTCGAACTCATGAATAAATCAACAAATACAATATGAGAATCAACCTCGGGATAGATCTAAAGCTTTAGCCAGGTGCTGTATCCACGGAGTGATGCTGGTGTATGTCTGTGATCTCAGGACTCATGGGGTTGAGATGACAATGAATTTGAGCTCAACCTGGCCTACAAAGTGGGACTCTGTTTCAAAACAGACAGACAGATAAACAAACGAAGCCAATCTCACTGATCTAGTTGTGACCAAGCTTTTCCCTACTGAGCTAATCAATCTGCTTAAAATCTGTGGTACTAAGACCCCAGCCTTCTCCACCATATGTGCAAATATATGCACAAGCTTGGAGCAGTTTCCCTCACTAGTACGGGCACTCTGAAAAAGACATTAGTAGTCAAATAGATGAGAAACACTGTTTTCTCGCTCTTACAGATTCCCAATACATATTAGCTAGTGGAAGAACATAGCCAAGAGACCGGTTTGAACTGGGCCTGGTGGCAGATGTCTTCAATGGGGAGGGAAAGTAGGGGAAGGAGATAGAAAGACTGTTTCTATCAGTCCCAAATACACTGGGCCCTGAAGCCCTTTACTAAAACCTTTAACAGTTCCGCAACCCTGGCCCCAGCCCTCAGCTGATGCTCCCTCTCTTTGGCTCCCGCTGCTGGGGCTGTACCCAAGGCTGTAGAACCTCTCTGATGGAGATGGAAGTAGGTTTACTCAGTAATCTACTCTCAGGCAGCTTCATGGTTTCCAACAAGGTGTCCCAAGCAGCATGGTCTCCGTCTTTGATTAGGGAGGATGCCTTATTCTAGGATAATTCCCACAACTGCTGGGAATCTGGCAGATTAACAGCATCTGGCCAGTTAATCACTGTGAGTGAAGTCTGTTTATTGGTTTAAAATAATTTTGTGTTCCTCTTTCTTTTTCTTCTCATGGGTGTTGTGCTGCAAACTGTGATAGAGCACCTGCCTGTATGTACACAACCTCACTAATTCAACCATTTAGCCGCTTTCTTTCCATGTTTAAATAAGAGATAAGCCAGGCAGGCCAGAGCATGTGGACTCTTGAGGTCATTAGCTAACTGAAATTATATATCGTTGCAACACAGTCAACACTCCAGTGTGTCTGTAAGAAACAGGTGCCTAAGAAGAAATATTTAATTTCTCCAGGAGGCAAGCATTCTGGCATACAGTATTTTTAGTCAAACTTTGTCTGTTCATGGAGGGAAATGAGGGGCTGCCTCAGTGTCTGGAGCTGGCTTGCAAGCCGACCACTACCCGCTCTCCTCCTTGGCCCTCTATCTTGACAGCAGTCTTGCCACTTTGCCAGATCCTCTTCTAGGTGGGAACCCTGTACTAGTTCCTTCCGGGAATCAGCTGGGTTTGGGTTATTTGAAATTTTCTTTTTGATGAACACCCTTCATGTTAGCAAAGAATCATGCTTTCCACCGCCTGGGCTTGTGGAGTAGTCCAGTGAATTTCTGTCTGTCTGTCTATCGCTCTCTGATTCTCTCTCTGTCTCTCTCTCTCTCTATCCCTGTCTCTCTCTCTATCTGTCTCTCTCTGTCCCTGTCTCTCTCTCTATCTGTATCTCTCTCTCTGTGTCCCTGTCTGTCTGTCTGTCCCTGTGTCTCTCTCTCTCTCTCTCTGTCTGTCTCTCGTGCCACGGAGATACCCCCCCCCCCCGCCTTTCAGAGTCACTCTTGTCCTGGAGACTTTCTCCACTGCTAAAGTAACAATTGTCACGGCCCAAGCTCTTCAGGTTCCAGCCGCTCCCTCCTCTTCCCACAAGCCCCCTCTCCTGCCTCTGCATTTCTGCCTCCTGACTGACAGATAATGCCAGGCATGTTGAGGAATCCAACAGCTCTACTTGTCAGCTCACCAAATTCTGCAATTCCCTGCGAACTGAGGCTTGGCTCTCAACAGTCTTCACTCGTTCATTTTGTCAAAAGGGAGGACTGTCACTGTGTACCAGAAAGTTCCAGGCCTACGTGCCAGCTAAACAATGATACGATGCTTGCCTTTGTGCTAATGAGGGAGAAAGATAATAAATAAGACAGGCAACAATCTATAGAAAGTGGTAAGTACACAGAAGAGAAAATAAAGCAGGGAAGCTGCGGGGGCACAGCCGAGGCAGGCACAGCTGGAGTCTAGACCTGGAGGAAGCTGGCAGGCAGCTCTGAGAAGGGCGGAGGTGAGAGAGAAAGAACTGCTGGGGAAGCCAGTTCCAGGTGATGGGGTTCAGGATGTGCTACCCCAAACACAAGCATCCCCACTGCCCCCCTAAAGCAGATTCTAAAACTTAGAAGAGCTTTCTTATCTTCTCCAGAGAGTCCTAATTCTCATTCAAGAAGTGTCCTGCTGTCTAAGGGGGAAGGAATACTCTTGTCCCCTCGGGTAGATGCTGGGCACTTACCAGGTCACCTTCAGGCTATCAACACAGACTCCAGAGCCCCATGGTTCGAGCATACCTCACACAGCTGTCTACTTCTTCATCGATGCAAGCCTCAGATTGCACACATCAGCCCTTTTCTTTATGTCTTCATTTCCTGACGATGCTTCCCCTGCCTTGTAAAATTTATATGAAATACTTCTATACTTTGTTCTTTAAATCTCTTTGCTCTTTGCTTTCAGCCATGGTCCTACGGAGGAAGGAAAGGATACATCCTTTTCCTTATGTAGAGAAGGGGGACATTTATCACAAGGTTCCTGGTGGGAGTATGTCTAACAAAGTTAGCATAAAAGTGCTGTGAAAACCAAGTGTTCTTGAAGCGCCAGGCATTTAGACAGCACTAACCGGTAGTGTGTTTGCCAGTTTTTGTTACCATAATATATTTGAGGAAGGTTTCTTTAAAAAGAATAGAAGTTTGCTTTGTTTTGTAGTTCCAAAGGTGAAAGATGGTCTAGGAGTCACGCCTGGTAATGCCTTCTGCTGACAAAAATCTCAAGGTGGCATTGAACATTAAAGCAGGAGACAGGAAATAGCATGTCGTCTATGTGCCTCGCCTATCTCCTTCTTATAAAGCCACCAGGATCCACTCTTGAGGACCCTACTCTAATGATGTTATGTGATTCTAAGAGCTCTCAAAGGGATCTCAAAGATCCTCAAAGGGATCTTGTCTACTGCCCCTTCCTGGAGGGATCCAGGTATGTCTCTCCTAGGGTTCTCCTTGTTTCCTGTCTTCTCTGGGCTTGTGAACTGTAAGCAGGTTATCCTTCGCTTTACATATAACATACACCTATGGGTGAGTACATACTGTGTTTGTCTTTCTGTGTCTGGGTTACCTCACTCAAGATGGTTTTTTTTCTTTTTTTTTTAAACAAGAAGTTTATTTAAACAACAAGACGTTTGACTTGAAGGGAAAACTATCTAGGATCATTTTGTTCAAGAGTAATTTATCCCTACTTAAAGACAGATTGCCCTACATGTAACAGCTACGTACAAAAAAGTTATAAAATTGTCCTTGGTTTTACAATGATAAATGAAAAACATTAAAATTCTCCAAT
>PVIU01027080.1:0-21005 GCA_004026605.1 Ondatra zibethicus | reverse complement strand
GAAGGATTAAGGAACAAGAAAAGGAGGAGAGAAGGATGCAAGGGGCCAGCCATCCAACTACACAGCAAACCACAGAATAAGAAGTAAAGAAAGGTATATAGGATAAAGAAAATTAAAAATCACAGAGGCAGAACATAGTTAAAGAGAGATAGGATGATTTAAGTTAGAAAAGCTGGTTAGAAACAAGCCAAGCTAAGTCCAGGCATTCATAAGTAAAAATAAGTCTCCATGTATTTATTTGGGAGCTTGGTGGCAGGTCCCCCCCCCCAAAAAAAAAAACACTGCATGATTGCCATGGCTGTGCTAGAAGACTGCATTTTGCCTGCCTTCTTTCCATCTCCTGGCTCTTATATGCTTTCCATTCTCTCATTCATGATGTTCCTTAAGCATGTAGTACATATGTTTTATGCATATTTTTCACAATAAAAAGCCAGCAGCACTACTAGCACCATCCATTACTTACTGAGCTGACTGAGATGATCCTCTTGTCCAGGGCTATACACACAGAAAGTTCTCCATCAATATTCACTGGAGTCAGCAATATGGTTTGAATAGAAATTATTTATCACAGGCTCATGTATTTGAAAATTTGATTCTCAGCTAGTGGCATTGTTTGGGGAGGTTGTAAGATTTTGGCCGTGCTATGGGACAATGGTCTTATACCCTGTAAAGATTTGTCACTTGTTTTGGTTTAATAAAATACTGACTGGCCAGTAGCCAGACAGGAAGTATAGGCGAGGTGACTAGAATAGGATAATTCTGGGAAGAGGAAAAATTCAGTCTGCTGTCATCAACCAGATACAAAAGAAGCAAGATGAGAATGCCTTACTGTTAAAAGGTACCAAACCACATGGCTAACACAGACAAGAATTATGGGTTAATGTAAGATGCAAGAATTAGTTAATAAGAAAGACTGAGCTACTAGGCTAACCAGTTTACAATTAATGTAGACCTCTGTGTGTTTTTTTGGGACTAAACAGTTGCAGGACTGGGCAGGACAGAAACCTCTGTCAACATGGTGGTTGGACCTAAATGAAGGACTAGGTCAATGGGGAATGGTCCTTATGAGTACTAGACCAACTCCTGTTCTAGCTGAGTTCTCTGCTTCCTGATCCACGAAGATATGAGCCAATTGTCTCATGCTCCCACAACCCTGGTAGACTGTATCCTTTTAAACTCTAAGTCAGAATAAACCCTTCCTCTCCTTAATTGCTTATTGTCAGATATTTGGTGACTGCCATGAGAAAAGTAACTGATCTAGTTATAAATTAATAAAATTTTAAAATCTATATGATCCTATTATAGTTTATATATGTGTAGGATAAACTTCAAAATAAGCATAACTTAATATCCTAATTTCTAGGTGCTCTGTAGTAGCCAAGGAAGATAGCTCACATTCAATTTCTCAGTGACCAAGGAAGTCCATTGTTAAATGGAAGGCATCAATTTTCCAGTGAAACTCTAGATTGTTTTCTCCTCCACTTTGTCATGCCAAACCCATATGATAAGTTGCAAATTGTGTTTGACTTACTCCCACTTACTAATCAACTCCAGCTCTTATTTTGTTTAAATTATTTCATTTTAACTATTTAAGATTGTCTTCTGAATTGAAGCAACATACATAACCATTTATATGCTAAAGAATAAACAAATGAATGTTTATAATATACTGGGGAAATTAAAATATAAGCAGAAGAAAAATTATATGCTTGGTTCCAGTGCCAGCCTAGTAGAAGAGATTACAACGCAGTTAAAAAATAAAGATAACCTTTTCTTTCATGGCCAAATTACAGTATTCTAAGGAAAATCCTTTAAAAGATATTTTCCACATTCCATGCAATCCACCATTTAACGTATATATTTCAATTTGTGTTTTTGCAGAAGCATTGCAACAATCTTGAAACATCCCACCAACCTTAGATGAGATACCTTGTGTTTATTAATAGTCATCACCTGTTTCCTCCTCACTCCTCAACCTACCCTAGCCTTCATCGACCATTATTTTTCTTCCAAGCTCTATAGATTGACCTCTACTGAGCATTTTAGATAAAGTGGATCATATAATTCATGATCTTTGTGTCTTCTTTCACTTAGCAGAATATCTTCAAGGTTTATTCATGTAGAAGTGTATATACTACATTCTCTTTTATGTCTTAATGCTATGTTATGCATACAGTACATTTTATTAGTTGATGGACAACTGAACTCTGCTTTTTGGCTATTATTAATCATGTTGCTGTTAATATTTGTATACTTGTTTCTATTTGAGAATATTATTGGTTCGCTTCAAGATATGCTTCAGGGCCTGAAGAGATGGTTTAGTGATCAAGAGCACTAGCAACTCTTCCAGAGGACATGGGTTTGATTCCCAGCACCCACAAAGCTGTTCACAACCCTCTGTAATTCCACTTTCAGGAGATCTGATGTGCTTTTATGGCCTTCATGGAAGTCAGGCATGCACATGGTACACAGATATGCATGTGGGCAAAGTATTCATATACATAAAATTAAAATAAAATGAAAAAAGAAGTACTTCAGAGTGGAATCGCTGGGTCATTGATAATTCCATATATAACCATTTAAAAGACATACAATACTATCCAAAGCAACTAAATAAGGAGTCTCACCAGCAGAGATGAGAATTCCAATTTCTCCGTTTTTCTTGTAACACTTCTTATTATCAGGCTTTTAATGATAGCCACTCTGGTGTACTAACAGTGTCTCCATGTGCTGGATTGTGAGCTTTTCCATTGGTCTATGGTTGTGTGGAAAAGATATCAACGGGGGATGAACAGCAGCACAGGCACAGACACCCGCTCCTTCTTGTCATGTAATCTGCACCTGTGTAAGACTTTTCAGTTTGCATAAAACACGGTGGAGGATGAAAGGAAAAAAAGCACCCTCTGTGTGAAACAGCTTCTAAAGAAAAGGGGGAGGATGGTTAAGGGATGTATGAAACAATAAAAGGGCCCAGGAGATGGCTCGATTGGCAAAGTACATGCTACCCAAGCATGAAGAACTGAGTTTAGATCTCTGTCACCATGTAAAAAGTTGGGAAGAGGGGTGGTGTATATCTATAATCCCAGCATTAGGGGGACAAAGATGGCAGATCCCTGGAGGTATCTGGCCAGCAGGCCTAGTGGAACCAGTGATCTTTAGGCTTAGTGAGACATCCCATCTCAAAAGTAAGTTTGAGAAGCAATTGAGAAAGATGTTCAATGTATCACATGCATGCACACACACAAAATGGCATTCTGCACTATGAGAATTAATTTGTGTATCTAGAACTTCTTGGACACAAGACAGGTATACATGTTGGATGTATTACAAGATGTAAGCAATCAGATAGCAGCTGTTGGCTTTACCTAAGGGCGGACAAGTGGGAACTAAGGTAACCCTCTGACTTCTAGCCAGGGTCGCTGGGAAAATTCTACAACAAGAGATATAAAGACATCAAAGCCAAGATTGAAGGCATAGGCCTGTAATCCTAGCCAAAGGCAGGAAGTCAAAAAATTCAAAACCAGCTTGGGCATCTTAGTGATACCCTGCCTCAAAATGTAGATGAGAGGGTGGTATAACACTTTCTTAGCATGTGAGAAGCCCTCGGTTCAATTCCCCAATACTTAAAAAGTTCAAGCCTGGCTGGGTACTATGCCATAGAGTTTTAATCTCAACACTCAAGAGGCTAAAGTAGGAGAGTCATGAGTTCAAGGCCAGTCTAGGTTGTATAATCCCTGTCACACCCACGGTGGGGGGAGGGGAGGAAAAAGAGATGCAGTGTTGAAACTGGTGGATGTCTAATGGTATTAGAAGGAAAGTTAGAAGAGGGGAGGAGGCAGACAGATAGGAAGATTGCTACAACTTGGAGGCCAACCTGAGCTACATAGCAAGTTCCAGACCAGCTGGGGCTAAATAGTAAGGCCCTTTTTAAAAACTGACAAATAATGAAGTCTGGCCTGCAGGCCCAATTTGGAGTCTGGCTTGCTTTCTTAGACTCGTGAGTTAAAACCATTTTTTTTTTTACATTTTTTTAAATGACTGGAAAAAAAACCTAAAGGAATGTGATATCTCATGACAAGTGAAACTTACATGAAATTCAAATTTAGGATTCATAAATAAAGTTTTATTGAACCAGCCATGCCAATTCTTTTCCATATCATGGCGATTTTCATCCTGTGAAGGCGAAGTTGAATAACATCAGCAGAAGCTCTAATTTCCACAAAGCTTATCATTAATTCTTTTACAGAAGGAGTGTGCTGACACACTGAAAAAAAATTTAGAAGATGTGGCCTCCTATTGTGATTCGTGTTTGTGTGTGTGTGTGTGTGTGTATCAGAAGTCGATGGTGTGGATTTCCCTCAATTGCTCTTCACCTTCATTTTATGAGCGTGTCTTGCTGAACCTGGGGTTCACCAGTTTGGCTAGACTGATTAGCTAGTAAACCCCAGGCATAATCCTGTCTTTACCTCCCCACTGCTACTTTTCAATTGGATGTTAGTGATTCATTTCCTTATGCAGCAAGCACTTTACTGGCTGAACCATCTTCCCAGCTTCGCTCTGTTGTCACTCTGTACTCACTACCCAGCTCTGGCTGGCCTGGCAATCACTGTGCCAGAACCTGCTGACCCTGAGCTTCTGTCAAGCCTCCTGCCAGTGTCTCCCAAGTGCCAGGGTTACAGGTGTGTGC
The DNA here is from genome assembly GCA_004026605.1 of Ondatra zibethicus. NCBI lineage: Eukaryota > Metazoa > Chordata > Mammalia > Rodentia > Cricetidae > Ondatra > Ondatra zibethicus. Next base: position 16,318 of record PVIU01027080.1, on the reverse strand, counting down.
TACCACACCGAACTCTCCTGTGAAGCTAAAAGCCGACAGAGTGAAAGCAAGCCAGTCTTCAGGGATATCAATGTCCAGGGGACAGGGAGGCAGAGAAACCACTGATGATGGTAAATAAACCTCAGCTTAATTAAACATGTGAACTCCCAGACTGTTCTATTGCCTGGTATTTCAAACACACTCCCCAGAGAAAGATTAATCAAGTTACAGTCTAGGGGTAGCTATCCAGCTGGAAGCAAGACCAGTCCACCAAGTGTTTAGTTTGGGGAAATTCCCATGTCCATCTTCTTCCTTATTCTCCTGTAAGGTGAGACTTCTCATTCCTACCTTATTCCAGGCTCATCTTCCAGATAATAGTCTCAAGAATGAAATGAAGAACATTCCAGTAGGTAAATGTTAGATGGAAAACGCAGAATGATATTTCTGTCCCACCACTCACACTTTAGTCACGGAACTAAACTATTTATTTGTTTGTTTGTTTGTTTGTTTGTTTGTTTGTTTATTTAAGGTAGGGTCTCATCCCAGGTTTACTTTAAAATAAAATAAAATTTAAGAGGAGAGAAAAAAGGGGGAAAATCAATCTCATCATGGAAACTGCAGTGTGGCACAGTGAATCCTTTTATCCATATATCTTTACTTGCAAGTGTTCATTGCGGAGAGTCATCAGTCTGGTTCTAAGCCTCTGGTTTCTGCAACAATATCAGTGCTGGCCACTCACTGGAACGCCTCTTGGTTATCCTGCTGTTGCGCTGTGTCATCAAGATCCTGTTGCTTTGGGTCTGCAGGACCTGCCCCTTTACGTGCTCTAGCAGATCACAGATGGGGTGGATGTTGGAGTGGACCAACTCATAACCTTGGTTCTGGGCCTGGGTAGTTACAGGGTTGGTCAGCCTGCCAGTTCTCCCCTGTCTTCACCACCATGGTGCGTTCTCCATTATTGTCCTGGCCAGTGCACCCCTTGCAGTGCTGAGCAAGGGGCAGGGCCAGTTCTCCTGCTTTCACATCCTCGAGGTCTTAGGAAGGGACCAGTAAACAAATGGGATCTAGATGCATGATGTGAAAGACACAAAGAATAAAGAAAAAGAAATTTAGGAAAAAAAAAACCCTCATGTAGTTTTGTGGTCTTATAAGTGAATACATCATGAAATAGAGTACATATGCTACTTCATGGGAGTAGATACTGTATTTGAGACATGGAATAGCAATGTAGAATAAGTATTTTAAAATTATATTAAGTATGTGCGATAAATATGGTAAGATAAAAATCCTCACACTTTGTAGGTGCTGTGAGTGACTGTCCTCATTGCCAAGGAAGCACCATCTTGGGGAGTTCAGCTGTGCTCCCTTATAAAAGGATTATATCAGCTGGGCTTGTTGAAGGTTAATACCCTTTCATGGAGAGGTGTGAATGACCAGAAGCCCCTGACTTGAGTATGCAGCCACTCCCTGGAAGGGGCTAGAGCAGTGAGTGGTTCTTACCCTTCCTAATGCCGTGACCCTTTAATACAGTTCTTCACGTTGTGTTGACCCCAAACGCAAAATGATTTCATTGCTACTTCATAACTGTAGTTTTGCTACCTTTATGAATAATAATGTAGATATCTGATATGCAGGATATCTGATATGTGACCCCTGTGAAAGGGCCTTTTGACCCCCCAAAATGTTTTGACCTACAAGTTGAGAACTACCGGACTAAAACATATAGGCAAGGGAAGACTAGGGGTGTGGGGGCCCCACCAATGTGGAGATGGGGGAAACCTCTCATCCCTGTTGGCCTGTTGGGAGAAGGAACACTCAGACTCCTGTAAGTAACCCCTCAGTCATGTTCTGTAATGAAGCCCAGTGCACTTCTTATTAGCTCCTCAGAGTGAACTGTGGTAGAATCATGCTTTGGTTTATCATTAGGACCTTAAGAGAAGGTACAGACATTGCTTAAGTTTTTCCTTGAGGAAAAATTAAAGCAATGGTAGGCAAAGATGATCTTGAAATTCTGGTCTTCTTGCCTCCTCCTTCTCATTACAAGAATCACAATTGTGTGCCACTGTGTCTGATTTATGTGGTACTGGCAATGCCAGGGCTTTGTGCATGTTAGGCAAGCACTCTGGCAATAGAGCTACTTTCCCAGCCCAGTAGTGGGCCTCTTAAGGTGCCAAGAAATGCCTCTGGGAGTTTGCAGGTGATATTGCCTGCCAGGGAGTTGTGTGAAAATATGGAGGAAAACGCCTCACATAATTCCCCCTGTATGGCGATTGTGTATTTACTCGTTTACAGATAAGTGGCTTGAAGCCACTGGCTTGCCCACTGACTTTGAATAAGTAATTTCAACATTCTATTGTGGCAACACTTGGTGGGAGGGCCTTGATTCCAAGTCAGTTTTAAACCAGAGACACAGGAGCCTCGAGTCGAAATCGTGCTACCATTCGGACTGCAGGGTGACTGGTTTGTTTTCTTCTTTTCGTCAGCTTAGCCTAAGAAATGGGAACGGATAGCCATCCATAGGTGTTGTCTTTGCTTGGCTCTGAATGTGGCAGGGTCAACAACTAAGGTTGAAAGTCTAAGCTCAGAGCCACAAGCATGAACCTGTGTCCTTGAAAGCCAAAACCACTTCGCCTCTGTGGAGGGCTGCCGAAATGGTTTGTCGCCCCAAGGAGCGACAGAGGACCACAAGGGGCTGCTGGTCCCACCACCGGAAACCTGTGTGGGTCCCAGGTGGGTGAGAGACCTCGGTGGGGCAGCCAGTCCATGAGGAGTCACAGCATGTGAGAGAGGGATAAGACACGCCATGCAGAGAAAGTGGGTATAGTTTATTTAGTGGGTTATGGAAGGGAAGGTAAAACAGAGAGAGAGCCCAGGCTGGAAGCAGAAGAAAGATCCACTTGCTTTGGCAGAAGTAGGGGAGCAGGCAGGGCTTGTCTCTTAAAGGGTCAGGACAGATCATTACATCTGCATCTTCCAAGACAATGCCAGTGGCCTTGGAAGGAGCCAAATTCAGTGATACAGTGTTGTTTATCTTCCATTAGTTTATGTCTTTGCTTCACTTAGGCTCTGCCTTATTTTTGGTACACAGGTGCTCTTCACATAGGAACCACTAAATAAACAGGAATCTTCTGTGATTCCACTTCAGTTTTCCCATTGCCATGAAATTGTAGCTGGTGCACGCACATCCCAACCCCTCTGTGGACATTTCTGTCTCTGAGATATCTTACCTCCCTCCAACGGCCTGAATCTCTCCTCCCCCTTTCCATCTTCCCCTTCTTTTACTTTACATTATCACATGGCAAAACTCTCAACAGGCTCAGAATGGAGCTCCATTGGTAGAGTGCTTCACTAGCATTCATAAGGTCCCTGAGTCCTAGCCTCAGGACCGCATAAACCAGGCATGGTGGCTTACAATTGTAACCCCAGGTGGAGACAGAAGGATCAGAAATACAAAGTCATCCTCGGTTACAACAGAGGGTTTAAGTTAGCATGGGCTACATGAAATCTTGTTTCCAACAGCAGCAGCAGCAGCAGACTCTGTGGGAGCCTTCCCAGACAAGGACCCATTCAAGAAAATAGCTGGCCACTTTTGCTGTGTCACCTACTGTAGGACAAAGGAGAGGAAGTAGACTGGAACTTGGTGACCATTCAATAGAAAAGAGGGCCGGCGGGACTAGAGAGAAGCCTAGATATCTAACAATACCTGAAGACCACACAAATAAAGGTAATAGACCTTGGTGAAGGGGCATAGTCAATGAACAGATAAAAACTGACCTTTGTCTCTTCCCTATCTACAAGGCTATTTTGCAGCCTGGCAATGCATAGGAATTTCCTCAGTTTCTCCTCCTCCTGTTTTTTTATTGTGTTATGGGTTGAATCCAGGGATTTTTTCTTTTTTTTAATTTTTATTGCTTTATAAATAATACCATTCAAAATTTCCACTTCCTCCCCTCCTCCCATTTCCCTCCTGCTCCCCCACTTACCCTCCCCCACTCCCAGTCCTAATAGAGGGCAGGGTACCCTGCCCTGTGGGAAGTCCAAGGCCCTCCCCCCTCCATTCAGGCCTAGGAAGGTGTGCATCCAAACAGACTAGGATCCCAAAAAGCCAGTACATGCAGTAGAAACAAGTCCCAGTGCCATTATCGATAGCTTCTCAGTCAGCCCCAATTGGCAGCCACATTCAGAGAGTCCAGTTTGAACATATGCTCGTTCAGTCCCAGTTCAGCTGGATTTGATGAGCTCCCAATAGCTCAGGCATACTGTCTCAGTGGGTGGACCAGCCCCTTGCAGTCCTGACTTCCTTGCTCATCTCCTCCCTCCTTCTGCTCTTCAACTGGACCTTGGGGGCCCAGTCCAGTGCTCCGATGTGGGTCTCTGTCTCTATCTCCATCCATCGCCGGACGAAGGTTTCCTCTGGATGGATCTCCTCAGTACAGAAGCAGGGCCTCTTGCTGGGCCAAGCTGAATCCAGGGATTTGTGCAAACTAGGCAAGCAATACAAACAGGGCTACAGCCACAGCTTCCCTCCCTCCTTCTCTCCCTCCCTCCCTCCTTTCCTCTCTCTCTTTCTTTCTTGCCTATTTTTCTTTCTTTTTCCTGCAAGTTGGTGTTTACATTTCGGAAAAGTGACTCAATTACTCTGAAGTTTAGCTTACACATTTACGAGAGAGAGAGAGAGAGAGAGAGAGAGAGAGAGAGAGAGAGAGAGAGAGAGAGAGAGAGAGAGTTTAAGGGATGCAGTGGAAATTGAACAAAGTAACACATGTGAAGGTATCAGCACAAACTACTTTCTTTTTCTCTGAAAGTACTCAGGAAGTACCAACCAGTGCCAGTTGCATCAGGAAGTGTGGGTATAATAAATTAGCCTTCATATCTACATACACACACCACATACACACACACACACACACACACACACACACACACCACTAACTGCTTAGCTTATCTTGCCTAAAGGACTAGAGGAAATCTAGAACAACATGAGCTGATTTTGCAACTTGGCTTACAGGAAAACAGGTTGTGGCTTTGACCTCCATCCTGCCTCCCATCCTGAACTCCAGCCCATTACTGTGTATTCAGATTTCTTTTAAATGCGTACTGTTGTCAAATTCATTGCTGACCAGTAGTCAATGTAAATAAGAACCCAATACCTGTCCATATACCATGTGGGACCTAAAGCTTCCTGACAATGGGACAATAAAACACAATTCCTGATCTAGAATGATTATAGCAAAGATCCAGTCCAAAAGCATCAATCCTACTCCCTCCTTTTCATTGGGAAGCTGAATCCCAGGTACTTTAATATGCTTATGACAGCACATTCATTTTAAAGACAATACTAGGATTGGAATTCAATGCACTTTGCTACATAATCCAAACTTTCTACCAGATCCAATTCAGCATATAAAAAGTGTGTATGATTATAGTATATACGCAGCTATCAAAATGTTGAATGCTATTACTTACTTTTCTTACCAATTATAATTTACGCACCCTCTAGAAGCCTCTGCAGGAATCTTGACATAATCGTCTTCTTGCAACATAGCTGAGGTTGATACATCATGTCATTGTGCCAAGTCAACACCAGCCATTTAATGTATTAATCATTTTGTTAGTAAAATTGTTTAATCCAGGCTGGTTGTGCACACCTGTAATCCCAGAATTTGGGAGGCTAAGGCAGAAGGCTAAGCAGTTTAAAAGCTGCTACATGAGACCTGTCTCAAAAGCAGAGGACCAAAGACCACTCCATCTATCATTTTATTGACTAGTCCTTAACTAAATTTTCCTCTAGTACTCTTAAAGCTAAAATATATTATAGGTGTCCTAGTTTCCAAAAGAGATATTATATACTGAGTTTTGTAAAATGCTGTGAAGTAGTCTTTGTACACTGTAAATATGTATTATTCTCATTGTTACTAAAAAGCTAGTTAGCTGTTAGCTAGACAGCATTTTCAAGGCAGGGAGAATGCTAGGAAGAAGGAGGGTGAAATCAGAGTAGTCACCAGCCAGACTCAGAAGAAGCAACATGAAAAGTACATAGAAGAGGTAATTGAGCCCAGGGCAGCACATAGATAAATAGACATTTGGTTAATTTAAGTTATAAGAGCTAGCTAAAAACAAACTTAAGCTGATGCCCGGGAATTTATAATTCATATTAAGTCTCTGTGTGGTTATTTGGGAGCTGGTCGGTGGCCCTGACGAAAAACTCTGCCTACTGTAAAAGGCATGAAAGAAGAAAATGAGGGTTTCACGACAATGGGACCAAGCTCATTTCAAAACTCAGATCAAAGAAGACTATGATGCTAGGAGGAAAAATGTGTGCTATCTAGTATGTTTTGGAAAATTTATTTAAAGTTATTGGAAACATTGAAGTAGGACTTTAAAAAGCCTCTCAGAAGCATGAATTGTACTTTTTGTTTAACTTTTGTGGTTTATGACATTTGAGTTTATTTTGTTTTATTTCTGAGACTGATTAGATAATTTTACTCTTCTTACCTGTGTTCTTATCTCTAATATCTGCCAAGAACTATGCTGTTATTGGGAAATGAAAGTTGAATAAGATTTGGCACATGGGCTGTTATAAATTTAGAGGCAACCCATAGGACAGAGCTTTCTGACTTAGGCACCATGTTCCTGGAAACCTCACCAATTGTACACACTCCTTGGAGAAGGCACAGTAACTCTAGAGTACTGGCTCAGCAGGGAATTAATAAATGTAAGCATCTATGATATTAGGAAAACAAGCTACAGCAATGCATTCTAGATATGCTCTATTGGTCATATTATTTAATCCTTACAGCCAGCCCAATCTTTGTTGTTTCTCAAGATGAGAAAACTATGGACCAGAGATGTTATATTATAAGTCAGCACCAAGATCCAGCAGGTATCAAGGGCAGGAATTCAGCCTGGGATTCAGGCTTCACAGCCTCTAAACTACATTGTTGTGCTATTTCTTATTAGAATACTAAAAACTTGATTCATAAGGCAACCTTATGTTACACTATTGAAACATACACATTCAAGGATAAATCATAAAATCAATGCCATGTGGAAACAGACTTCAGTCTCAGCAGTTTGGAAGCTGGTCTACCAGAAACGTGGTCACTGCTGTCATGTAGGAAATAGGATCATGGATAAAGAGTAGGTAACACAGGCAATAATGCCATCTGCTTGGTTATTCCCCTGAGAAGCAGAATTCTCTGACATTAACTCCAAGCTCCTATTTATTCATTTGTGTATATGTGTATGTGTGTCTGTGTGGGTCAGAGGACAGCTTGGTGGAGTTGGTTTTCTTCCACTATGTGGGGCTCAGGGCTTGAACTAAGGTCATTGGACTTGAGGATAGAAGCCTTTACCCCCAACCATTTCACCAGCCCTACATCCAGATTTCTAAGGAAGATACCCTGGTGAGTGTTGAACAAATTTTCTTTTCTGTGAACAAACTAGAAACAAGATAAGAGGAGGGCTTAAGATGGTAGATAGAGCTGTGGGGGGAGAAGCTTGGTCTAGGTGTGGTAGCCAATGGAATGAGTATATCTTGAGGATGAAAATATCCAGAAGACAAAAGATAGAGCTAAGGGTGATGTGGGCTTCCCCTCTATATGCTGTGATAACCATTAATGAATTAAAAGAACTGCTTTGGACATATAGCAGGGCAGAACTTAGCTAGGCGGGGAAAAACTAAACTGAATGCTGGGAGGAAGAAGGCAGAGACAAAGAGAAACCATGGAGCCTCCGCTGGAGACAGACATGCTGAAACTTTGCTGATAGGCCACGACTTTATGGTGATGCACAGATTAATAGAGATGGGTTAAGTTAAAATGTAAGTTAACAAATAAGAAGCTAGAACTAATGGGCCAAGCAGTGATTTAAATAATATAGTTTCTGTGTGGCTGTTTTGGGAGTCTGGGCGGACGGGAAACCAAAAAGCGGCCTCCTTACAATATAAGGGTTTTATCATTTTGCCAAACAGTACATATGTCGAAAGTAGAAGGCTAAATCCATGATATCTTGAGGATTTAAATAATAAACTCTAAGAAGGAGACTGTGATGGTTAAACTTGATTGCTAATTTGCTGGAATTTAGAATCACCATAGGAAAAAGACTGAGTACAGTCTGTGAGGGATTATGTAGATTATGGAAACTGATAAGGGAAGACCCACCCTCATTTTGGACAAAGCCTTGGTAAGGCCTGGAGTCTCCAGAAGAGTGCTGAGAACCAGCATTTATTGACTTCCTGACTATGGACACAGCTGCCTCCTGCTCCTGCCCCCATACCTTCTCTGCCGTGACCGACTGTATTCCCTGGCACTGTAAGCCAGAGGCAACCCTTCCTTAAGTTGCTTTTGTCAGCTATTTAGTTGCAGCCACAAAGCAAGCATATGATATAGAAACCAAGTCAGTACCAGACACTTCTACCGAGTTCTGTTAAGAGAAAGGTACTTTCTGTCAGCTCATGTGCCCACACTGACAGACTCGCAGATTTTCCCTGACTGTAGCAGACAGTTCCTTCAAAACATCCCCTCCTGTAGCAGCCAGATGGCTCAGCAAGTAAAGGCAGTTGCCAACTGGCCTTATAATCAAAATCCTATCCTCAGGACCCAGAGAGTGGAAGGAGAGAACTAACGCCCCACCCTCCCAACACACACACACACACACACAGACATGCCCATAGTAAATAAATGAAATGCAATATTTTTTAAAAATCCACTTTTGAGAGTTAACTAAAATGTCTCTCCCAGGAAAAGGTTGAGCTTTAACCTGCTAAGGTTGTCTGCTGGCTGTTCTCTGTCCCTAGAAGGAGATGAGAAAGACCTTTTGCTGCTGGGTAATCTCTTGAACTTGGACTTTAATTTAAAATGACAGTGTTAGTTGCAGCTGTTGGCTGGGGCTTCATGCTAAATCTGCAGCTCCCTCCATAATATCATGCCCCTCTAATGACAGATTTCACATTTACTTAGGACAAGTTACAAAACAGCAATGGCCATTGGCCTTACTGATAAACCAGTGTGAAGAAAGAGGGCGGCAGACCTACTGCCCCACGGGAGCTCACAAGAAGGACCCTTTTCCTTTCAGTTCAAAAACACAGAGCAGGTACGAACTTTCCATGAGCATAGTGGTGAATTCTGCCTTCCACTGGGGTTCAAAACACCCTCAGAGCTCTGTGAAGGCAGCTGCTAGGCATTAAGATGAATACATCCATGATGAAGGCGATAATGTTTCCAGAGGAGCCTGCTCTGGACATCCTCTTCACTGAACTTATGAACTCTACTACTTCCTGCTTGCTAAGCAAGGCTGCCCTCTACAAAGGAGCTTAGCTTTTGCCTGCCTCTCTTTCCCAACCTTTTAGTTGACTGTGGAGACTTTCCAGTGTTTGCATTCCAGTATCCACCTATCCCCTTTCCTCAGCAGCCAATAATGAGAGGGCGTGCACACACACACACACACACACACACACACACACACACACACACACACACACACATTCTTGTGGTTTCTTTTATATGAATGCCTCAAACATACTTCCAAACAAAGTCATGAGAGTCGGTTTAGGAAAGATTTGCTTCTCTATTCTGACTCGAACAGCAATTATTCACCCACAAGAAATTTGAATTGTGTCCATAGGAAAGAGGAGGCGACATTCCAGATTAAATACAACACTTTCACTTTGCACATTAGGCAACTGGACTCAGGCGTCAAACAGAAAGATATTCTGTTGTTTATGGCTTAAGGGAAAGAGCAACTGTGTTTGCTTAATCATAGTAAAATTAAAACTTAATATTAAGTTCTAAGGTTTACATAGATATGGCTATCATCCCTGGATTTTTTTCTTTCTAGTTCTGTGTGGTAGATCCTCTCATAACCATGTTTCAAAAGTACAGCTGCAAATTCTTTGACATGCTTTCCAGCAATGGCAGTGTCCCTACCCTCTATTCTTTATTGTAAGTGGATGTGCGGCAGCTTCAAAGGAGGATGGCAGAACTGATGCCGTATTGTAACATGAGTCTTTACTTCTGCCAACAAGGCCACACCTCCTAATCCCTTCCAAACAGCCACCATCTGGGGACATGTCTTAGTCCTATGGGGGACATCTCATTCACATAACCATAAAGGAAGAACTCACTGATTTATATCCCTAGATCCCTTTTGAATTTTTAATTCATTTTGAACTAAGGTCCCAGTAAGTAGGCCAGGCTAGGCTGGAGGTCACTATGTCATCGAGGTGGGACTTGAATTTTCTCTTCCGCATGTGTGCACCACCATACCAGGCTTATGTGGTGCTAAAGATCAAATCTATAAGCTTGTGCATGCTAGGCAAGCATTCTCCTGGGCTATATCCCAAGCCCCAACAACATTCATTTTTGACTGGTTAGATGAGAGCGGTTCTACTTGGTGTTCGTGGTTTCGTCTCTGAATATCTTTTCATTCTGACACCCTGGCTAAGAGCAGACACTATTTGGGTGCTTTCATTCTGCTGAAGGACACAAGCAAAGTAAAGAACCACACCACAGACACTTCTCCTCAGACATGTCTTTTGCAGTGTTTGCTCACATTCCGTTGGCCAAAGTTCATAGGGCAAAGTGATTACCTGGGCAGAACAAGTACAGGCAGAGAGAAAAATAGACATGAAAAGATAAAATCTATCATAGTATTTCATGCTACCTGGTTTCATTTCTCCCTGTTCCTAATATTTTTTGTGAAATTATACTATCTACATCTTTTATTTTTTAAATAGGCTTCAGGGTAGATCAGAGATAAAAGTGAGAGTTCAGTCTTCAATGTTTAACTACAAGTTTACTGTTGATTTAACTTCTAAGTGGTATCAGAATTTATTGGGCAAAACTCAGTATTTGTCAGACATGTGAAACAGGGGAAAAGGACTTGAGACATAGCTCAGTGAGTATAGGGCTTGACTAGTACATACAAAGCCCCTGGTTTGACCCCCAACACTGCATATGCCAGACATAGCGGTGTGCACCCGTAATTCCAGCGCTTGAATGGTAGATGAGAAATTCAAGGTCATCCTTAGCTACTTCGGGGGTTTGTGGCCAATCGTGGCTACAAGAGACCTTGTCTCAAAAAATAAATAAAAATCAAAAGGGGAGAAGAATCAACATTCCTCTTTTTTGTTTAAATTCAAAATTAAAGGTACAGGAAGAGAAACATAACATTTACCTAGAGGCAAAGGTAGGTGGAATATGACCTTCGGGAATGCTAGGGAGCTTTCTACTGAATGACAATTATACACCTTGGTTTTTGTATCATGCAAATGGATCACTTCTTCAGAATATTAAATTCCTCAGTAAATGTTAGCAACCTTAGAGGAGTTAACTGTTCAATATTACCATGGAACTCAAATCAGAATGGAAACTAACTTGGAAGTAAGTTTTAAACATTAACACAGAGCAGCTTTTAATTAAAATAGAATTATATCATTCTCATCTATTCCCTTACTTCTCCAACTCCTCCCATGTCTGCTCAGTGCTCTAGCATGTATGTGATTTCCAGGCAGCTCGCTTGGTGGTGGATAACCAATTAGGGGCCTCCTCTCCAGGGAAAACTATGACTTTGGTTATTAGCATTCTTTGGTTATCTTGGTTCTTTGTTTAGGGGCGGCAAGGCCGAGTGAGGTTCTCCCTTCTGTGTTAGCAGGTCTACTGCTCCTTTAGGCAGTCATGTTGTTGAGAGCATACACCTATTTTTCAAAGTGAAACAAACACAAGAGAAAAAGAAACCCAGAAAAAAAGAAAAACAGAATGTCATGTGCTCTCTATATCAGAAACTTGATGACCATGTTTCTGTTGCTTTTTCACAATATCAGAATTTGTTTAATAACAATAAATTCACAAGGAATAGCAGATTTGTTCACAGCAATTTGCCATGTAGATTGTCTTGATAGCCAGCAAAGGTAATCATAAGTTTTCTTAAGCCCTGTCTTAACTACTAACATTAACCCTCAAGTCATGCATTACAGATGGCAAATATAGCTCTCCATAGATACGTGTATAGATATATGTTATAGAATGGGCTACTGAAGCCTAAAGAGGCTGCAGTGGAGTTCAAGGTGTTTTAACGAGATAGAGCTGAGGCGGAAATGGGAAACTGATGGAGTTACAAATAGTCTCTGTGGAATGAAATGATAAGCCTCCCAGAGGTCGGCTGGAGGCACTACTGTAGGATCAAGCCATTGGGTCACAAGCAGGAACCAAGCTTCGAAGTCAAGTTGAGATGCATAAGCTAGAGGTGGGACCATGCAGGCTACAGGCACAGATTAGTTTCAGGCAAATGAATGGCTAACAGGCCCAAATGGACAAACAGGCTACATCAACAGTGGGACTGAACTGAACTGATACCCCTGGAACAGTCCGGGGTTCTTTTTGTGCTGATCTCTTGACATTATCCCCAAGTAGTCAGGTGACAGGTCTAGGAGGCCCATTGCCGTCACAGTGTTAGGTTCCCTTCTCTTCATGAATTCCAGGGAAGGAGTTGCATTCTTCCACCAGTCTGGTGTGTTCAATAAGTTCTCAGACCTGGTTTGCCATATAGAACTCTGATACAAATACAAATATATATATATATATATATATATATATATATATATATATATATTACAGTCTTAATTAGCCTGATAAATCCTTTGTACATTTAGGAATAAATCATCTGTCCATGCTAGATGGTTGCTGTGGGGAAAACGTTGGTGTTCATGTGTGACTACCAAGGGGAAGTCAACTTCCATGGAGTCAAAGGTTGTAAAATATAATCTCTCAGGGCAAAGTGCAGTCTGAACTGTTTTACAATTATGGAGTAACTGAGGCCAGGATGTAGCTTGATAATGGCATAAAGCAATGTGTTTTGCTATTCCTAGTACATTAAGAGGGAGCAGTAGAAGACAAAAGGAATGTTTCTCTTCAAATGTCAGTTTTCTGAAGATTTCCTTAACTCCACCTCCTACCCCAGGAAAATTAAAGTTGTTATGTTGAGCAAAGGTTTTCTTTGGGTCTATACCTGGGCATTCCTAAGTTGGTAATGCAATCATTAGGTCTATGTGTTCCTCTCTGGCTTTATAACTCAAAGAATGAGTTCAGTAGCTAGCACTTAATTAAATGTCAGTGAATCATTAATAAATTAATATACACTTCAGAGTGGATTTTGGTTTAAATGAATAAAATCCTAACAAAATAAACTCTATTTCAAGTCACTAAATTTCAGTGGTGATGTTTTCCTGTTGTCATTTTCTTCCTTATTTATTTTTGCTTGACTGAATAACCACAAGAAATAAATGCCACCAATGCATTAATCTTTTTGCAAAGTAACAAATATTTTTCATAATATAAAACAACACATTCTTATTGAACAATAAAAAAGCAAAATGCTGAAACAGTAGAAAGCATATTGAGTGAAATATAAATAAATCACACCACAATCATGTCCAGTGACAGCAGTTATTTGCAGAATTGGAGGCAGCAGTACTGAACACACACACACACACACACACACACACACAGACACACACCACACTCTGGAAAACCTCATAAATTATATCCATTAAAATAAAAATTCAACAAATATACTGGCTTTTAAATTAAATACAGTGCATTCAACAGTCCTACTAAGAAGAAAATGAAAAGATTATTTTTTTAAAGGTATGGATCTATAAGAAAACTACTAGAGGCCAGGTATAGAGACACATGCTTGAAATCTCAGGATTTGGGAAGCTGAAGCAGGGAGGAGCGCTATGAGTTTGAGGCCAACTTTGGCTACATAGTGAGTTCAAGACCAGTCTGATTGTTGAAGGAGGCAGAGGCAGGAGATTCACAAGTTAGAGGCCAACCTGGTCTACAGATTTAAAAAACAAAAAAAGCCAGGTGTTGGTGGTGCACACCTCTAATTCCAGTATTCGGGGAGGCAGAGGCAGGCAGATCTCTATGAGTTCAAGGCCAGCCTGGTCTACAGAGTGAGTTCCAGGACAGCCAGAGCTACACAGAGAAACCCTGCCTGTAAAAACAAAACAAAAAACAAAGACAAACAAACAAACAAAAAACAAGCAAAGAACTGGGATGAGAGACAATAGCAAAATGCATTTTGGAATGTAGACAATGGCTGCATGAATAGAAAGTGACCTAAAGGACCTGGAAACAGACACCTCAGCTATTGGTGATGGTGGAAGCTCTAAAGAATTTGAATCTACTCAAAAGCCCAGAGAAGCTTATACTAATTGACGAAACTGACCATTTCTTTACAGACCATTTGGATAAGTACAATAAATTTATAAATGGTATTTTTTTAGTAATTAGCAGTACTTGTAAAGTTTTTCATTTTAGACACTAAATGTCATCACATCATTATACTGAAATTTGCTTGAGGCTTTCTGGAGGCACTAATGAGTTTAAAATAGTGACAGAAAAGCTCGGTATTTTTAATCTAATTCTATTTGAAGAAGTTGAACATGGTCTGCTTCCTTCTGATGTTGTTCTCTCTCCTTCTCTGTCTCTGCTCCAGTGAGTTGTTACTATCCTCATCTGGTGATGAATTAACTATGAGGCAAATGCAGAGTTAGAATTTGTAGTTAATTTCGCATAAATCCCATCAGGGAGTATGGTACCAGGTCTCCTTTACGTTTTGAGTGTATCACTATCTGGTTGGCATCAGATTGCATAGTCGCTTCCGTTTCTAGAGAGTTATATTCCTCTCTACTAATTAAGGCTTTAACCTCACTCAATTAGAAGCCTTTTCCCATTCTTTGCTTAGTCCGTCTTTTGGGTTTATCAGTTCAGTGTTCTCCATGAGGATCAGACAAACTTTCGGAATCTTTTGTCTACGATTGACAAGCAGTATAGACCTCCCACTCTTATTTGTTTAATTTAGTTGAAGATGCTGAGGATGGTGGGTGTATGTGGGAGTGAGGTGTGTGCCATGGTGGTTCTGTGACAGCAAGAAGACAACTCTCTAGACTCCCTTGGATCTCACTCAGGTAATCAGGCCTTGCGGGAAGCGCTTTTACCCACTGAGCCATGTGGCCAGCTCAGCTCTGATACTCACGGAGACCTATGTGTGGGAAAGCATTCAGTTGTCTGGAATTTGCCACGATCATTTCTCAGCTTTTACCATTATGGATAGAAATCAATTAAGTGCTAAGTTGTATTAATGAATCATGAAAATCTATTATCTATGTCTATTGCTGTATCAATTCAAAATTATATTGTTATAACATTTAATGTCATGTTCAATACAAATTGTTCTTTAACAGAGAGCAGATCACACTTACTATGTTGAAGTCCTACCCACATAGATGATGAGACTTTATCCATTCATTTATAGGTTGGAACAGTCCATAACTATTTGCTGAGAGACTTACTGATCCTTTCCCTAAGTGTAATGTTTAATTTTATAGGTTAGCCTGGGTTAGTTAAGGGTGGCCAAATATCTGGTAAAATATTATTTATCTGTTAGGACCAATTCAGAAGAAATTAATATTTGAATCAGGGAACAGAGTGAAGATCTACCCTCATCCATTGTGGGCGTGTAGCATCTAATTCAAAGGCCCAGATAAAATATGGTCAATCTGCTTTCTTCTTAACTTGAGGCATCAGTGGTCTTGTGTAATTAGTTTTCATACCACGTGACCAGTGCTCCTCACAAGCCCTGCTTTACCCCCACTCCACCTGGCTACAAGGCTTTTAGCCCTTGGCAAGGAGTTATGGTAGCTGCTCTCTTGGTATACTCATCGCTGTTTTTCATTGCTCTGACAAAAAGCAACTTGAGGAAGGAAAAGTTGACTTGGTTTTAGAGTTCAAGGCTACAATCCATCATGGTGGAGAAGGCATGGTGGAAGGAGGGAGAGGCAGCAGGCCACATTGCATTCTCAGTCATGAAGCAGGGAAAGAAGGATGATGGTGCTCAGCTCGCTTTCTCTCTTTTATTCAGTCTGGGGCTCATCGACTGGTGCCCCCCACATTTAATGCAGATCTTCCCATCTCAATTAACCCAATGCAGAAACTCCCAAAAAGACATGCTTAGAAGTTTGTCTCCTCAGTGAATCTGTTCTGTCAAATTGACACTTGAGATTAACTGTTCATGCTTTGCTCTTAAGTCTTTAGACAGGACTAAATTTCATCACTGGCTTTTCTGACTTTCAACTTGTAGACAGCTTATTGTGGGACTTCTCTGCCTCCATGACTATGTGAGCAAGTTTTCCCTGTGGGCCAGCAAGAAGGCTCAACGTGTAAAGGTACTTGCCTCGTGAACCAAATGACCTGAATTTGATTCCTGGAACCAATACAAACTGACTTCACAAAATGGTCTTCTAACTTTCACACACATATCATGACATAAATGTACC
>PVIU01027079.1:0-21023 GCA_004026605.1 Ondatra zibethicus | reverse complement strand
TCATACCTGCTTACAGAGGACACAGGTGCAAGTCCTGCGCTCATACCTGCTTACAGAGGACACGTGTGCAAGTCCTGCACTCATACCTGCTTACAGAGGACACGTGTGCAAGTCCTGCGCTCATACCTGCTTACAGAGGACACGTGTGCATGTCCTGCAGTGCACTCATACCTGCTTACAGAGGACACAGGTGCACGTCCTGCACTCATACCTGCTTACAGAGGACACGTGTGCAAGTCCTGCGCTCATACCTGCTTACAGAGGACACGTGTGCACGTCCTGCGCTCATACCTGCTTACAGAGGACACAGGTGCATGTCCTGCGCTCATACCTGCTTACAGAGGACACAGGTGCATGTCCTGCAGTGCACTCATACCTGCTTACAGAGGACACATGTGCACGTCCTGTGCTCATACCTGCCTACAGAGGACACGTGTGCACGTCCTGCAGTCATACCTGCTTACAGAGGACACATGTGCACGTCCTGCGCTCATACCTGCTTACAGAGGACACGTGTGCACGTCCTGAGCTCATACCTGCTTACAGAGGACACAGAAACAATCGTGCCACCACCTGGAGGGCT
Source organism: Ondatra zibethicus (assembly GCA_004026605.1). Classification (NCBI taxonomy): domain Eukaryota; kingdom Metazoa; phylum Chordata; class Mammalia; order Rodentia; family Cricetidae; genus Ondatra; species Ondatra zibethicus. The sequence continues at coordinate 20,440 of PVIU01027079.1, read as the reverse complement.
GCAGAGAAGACTGTGACGTGCATCTTCCTCTAAGCCAGTGGTTCTCAACCTTCCTCATGTTGTGACCACAACTATAAAATTTGCTTTGTTGCTACTTCATAATTGCAATTTTGCTGCTGTTATGGATTGTTAGAGACAGATGTCTGTGGCCAGGGTCGCCAGCCATAGGTTAAGAACCATTTTGTTAAGTGCACGTGAACTCTCACTACTAGTGTGGCCTGTGAAGGGGTGGTCTCGCTGAGACTATGTAAGGACTCTAAGGCCATATGTGCTGTTCACACAAAAGCCAAGAACTGGTAAATGAACAAGACCCAGAAATGAGTACAATCATGAATTTCAATAGCAACTATAAGATGCTTGCTTGCAGACAAACTAAAAACAACAACAACAAAAAAATTACCACTGCTTAAAAATGGCCTAAGGGATCGGCGGGTGGGGGTGGGGGAACTAGAAAAATTTACTTACTAAAAAAAAACCACACACAGTAATCCACAAAATCATGCACAGATTGGCCAGGTTCCCTTCATTCACTAAACAACAATCTCTAGAGACCAGCAGCTCACCCTGGAGAATCTACTGTAAATAGGCCTAGCACTAAGACTAAGAACATAACACAGAAAACTGGAAATCCTAAAAATCATGAAACCAAAGACAAGAGTTAATTTCATAGGTAAAAATCCAAGGAAACAGCGCCATCTATTGGAACATCTCATATTTAAAAATATCTGAAAGTGAATGTGTAATATCCCCCCTCATCTGGCTGCAAGATATACCCAAATATTAGACCAAAATCTAGCATAATCAAAAAGATTAAACTGAAAAAGCATTATACTTACAATATAAAGTAACACCCCACTTTGACCAAATAATTAGAAAATTAAAAAGAAAAGTGATCCCAACCAATAAAGAAATGACATCTTGAAAGAAACTCACAGATATGATATTCCTGTATGTTGCTTGTATAGCCATATATTGCAGAATATCCAAATATGACAATCATGACAACATCCCTACTATCCAGCTCCATAATGTGTGCGGAATGTCCCTCCACAGCGTACTGCTGACCATGGCCAAGAACAGTGGGCGTTTTTGTGCTCCAAGACTGACTGCGTATGTGAAAAACCCATAATTCATCTGTGACATTGCCATCGCTTGTTTCAATTCTGCCTCCATACATAAAGATGTTTTCCTGTAAGTTAAAATACACACATCAGTAGACAAGATAGGTATTTCTTAGGAGCATGCATGCATTTTTTAAAGACTCTATCTAAACCCTGCACTTCAATGACTGCTCAGAGCATCCCTAAAATGGGAACACACCAATGATTGCAAAAGGGAAACTTATCTACACTTACAAAAGGCTGTGTGATGCATTTTAGCTTAAATATTTACATTATACACAGAAACTTAACGTACAAGAGTGCAGTGGGTTACAGCGGACCACATCATACACCAGAAAAGCAGCACCATTACGGTGATTGACTTCACCGATGGAGTCTTCCCAATGTCTGAATGATCTGAGTCCCTAATAGTTACATTTTAATTTTACCACCTATGTAAATTCTTCTTGCTATTCTCAATTACTCAGTGTTTTCCATCACTAGTCACCAAAAACATGGGCATCTGTGTATCACTCGAAGTACATTTTATTAGCATTTATGGCTGTGGGAAAACATATACCTTCAGTTCACCTTAGGTAAATCTTACAACACTCATAAATTACCCAGCTAATTTCATTCACAAATGAGTCATATAAATGATACAAAAATGGTCTAGGCCACTACATTTCAACAAACTAAAAAAGATGATTTCTTCAATCTTGATAAAGGTTATCAAGGGAAAGAGTAAGATAAAATTATACTAAATAGGGAAGTGTGAGATGCTCTCCCCTCAGACCAAGAATAAGATGAGGATGCCTACTCGGTTATTTCTATTGAAAACAGCACTGGAAGGTCTGCCTAGGGCAAAGAGGCAAAAACTAGTAAGGGCCCAGAAAAACGGAATGGAAGGCAATTTCCATGAGCAGATTATATATCACCTTCTATATAAAAGATCCCAAGAGATGAAGAGTCAGCGAGTGAATTCAGTTACATGTAGCATGAGGTCAGTGCACAAAAGACATGCATGTCCACACACTTGCAATGAACCATCCAAAAGCAAAGTCAATAAAGCAGCTACCCTGACACCAAAAGTAAAAAATATTTAAGAATAAATTTACGAAAGAGTTCAAAACTGAAGCTACAAAAAAAAACAGTTGAAATTCAGAGAGATATGAATAGGAAGACGCTCCATTTTAGGGATCAGAAGAGGTAACACTGCAAGGACAAAGACCTCACAGCCCAGGGACAGATACAGCACGATCTCTATCAGAATTTAAACGGTCTGTAAAAGTAAGGAAACTTCTTAAAAACTTAATACAAAACAAGTATCAAGACAGTGGGTTCAGGCGAAAGTCGGCACAGCAGAACGGAGAGCCCAGAGACAGGCAGGTGACGAAGGGGTGCGCTGATGACGAACAGACACGCGTGTGGCCAAACGGTTTTTGAGAAAAACTGACAAACTACGCAAAGGGAAAGGATGCTTTGTAATAAGTGACGCGGGAAAACAGGCTCACGCCAGACGATGACGCTGAACCCTTACTGCATACCATACACAGAATCATTAAAAGTGGATGCAATGACTAAATAAACATGAGAGGGAAAGCTATAAAAACCTGCCAAAGAGACTTCATGGCTCGGATGGCAAGTGAGAAGTCACTTCCCTGGGATATGGTAAGTGAGAAGATCCAGGTAACACAAAGAAAATAATTGGCAGAGCACTGGAAACCAAAGACAGACAGACAGACAGACAGTGAAAGAGCAATGTCTTAGCACAGCTGACAGGAGTTGGCAGCACAGGCTCCAGCCCCTGCAATGCTTCATCCCAGTCAGGTAGCCCTGGCAAAAGTATCCATAGCCCAACCCGTGCAGGACTAGCCCACAGTCTGTGAAAGCCTCAAGTCCAGTTTGGGGCTATACTGACACAGGGACTCCCATCTTGAGGCTGGCACGGATGGAAACACTCCCTGCCCAGGGAAGAACTCTCCATGTCTCAGAAAGCTGTGGTCAGGCCCTAAGGTGAGAGAGAACCTATTACTGAAAAACCGATCTACCCCAGGTACCTGAAAATGAGAAAGAACCATACATCAGGGAGTGTGGGTTCAACCTGCCATTGCTCCAGGGTAGAGACGGCCAGTAGGCAGTTGAGGTAAGGCTGAGAGCCAGAACTGGGAAACTTTGGGTACCCACAGTGAAGGGTGCCTGCCCTCTACCCTCCTTGTTGGCTAGGAACTAAGCTCATCACATGAGGTTAACTGTCAGTTTTGAGTGTTTCAGGCCGGAAGCTCCTATCCTTCCTGTCTGTGTTGGAGAAGGACGAGGGGGTGTCTCACGTTCTCATCTACTTAGGTGAGGTTGACTCTGGGCTTCCAGTCTTCCTGCCCCTCCCTCCCAAGCGCTAGACTACAGGCATGATCACAGCAGGTTAGGCAGCACTGGAGAGCAGATACGATAGCTCATGCACTCTTCCGGCTAAGCCAGATCCCAGCCCCCCTTCCTGTCTTTCATTTAATGTTGTGTTTCCCCTTCTCTACTTCCTTCTTCTTGAATAACTCCTATCATTAAAGTGAATAATCTTTGCCACGTTCTGTTCTCTCGTCAACAGTGGTATATTTAATCAATTCTAAGTGTATTTCTATATCTTGTTTGATTTGGTGTTGTTGCAGATAGAGCCATTTTTCTCCTCTCTGAGTGGTGTGAAGATTGAGACCTTAAGAGTATATTATTCACTAAAACGATCCCCATGTGTGTATGCATGCATGTTTGTATGTGTACACACAGGTGTGTTAATGCATGTGGAGGACAGCAGTTGACAGAGGTGTTGTCTTCAAGTTTTGCACATATTATGTATCAAGGCAGGTCTGTCATTGAATCACCGGTACGGCTGGGCTAGATAGCCAGCTTGCTCCAGGGATCTCCTATCTCCACCCTGAGCGCTGGGATTCCAAGCGGGCTGCCATACCTGCCTGGTGTTTGTGTGGTTGATGGGATTCGAGCTCTGGTCCTTATCCTTGCACCGCAAATGCTTCACCCACTTGTCAGAGTACCCTGCATTTAAGGCTGCAGTTCATCATGTGCAGATGGCTCTCTGAGCTCAGTGTAATACGGAGGACGCCCTCTGCAGCAGGACTCCCTCCCTGACCTATGTGGATACTGTCTCTAGGCCTGGATGCTTGACTTAACTGGAAGTTGTTCCTAAGCCCAGCCGCCTGACTTACCTTAATCACGACCTTTGACACAGTTCCACCCCCCCCACTGGCTGTCCATATGATAATTAGGTATTGTGCTCCAGCTACATGGGAGGACAGGATTGGCAAACGAGAATTAGGTGATGCCCCAGCCGCTCTCCCATCCTATACATTCCCTTTACTCTGGAAGGGAGCTGAGCTGTTAACACTGAAACAGACTCCTGGGAGGCTAGTTCCATCTTGTTTTATGACATTTTCAAAAACCTAAGGAATAAGGCATTTAAAATGTTTTAAAAACTTAGGACTTTTAATGACATGAGACACATCTGCTCCTGGCAGCGCCAATCTACTTCAAGAGGAAGATGGGCATCAAAGAACCTCCTCATGAAGTTTGTTAGCCATTTGGGCAAGAAACTGCTCTTGCCTGGACCGCTTGATGTTATGCTGTATGAACTGGATATGCAGGACCCACAGAAAAGTGACTGCTGAAGTTGCCTAAAGGTGAGATGGTCCTTCGGGGCTCCTGCTTCACGAAAAACCTGCCAGGCATCGAACACATAACAAAGCAACTGATAAACTTTCCCAGTACAAGGCATAAGAGATCTTCAAATTTCCTACTTCGTGGAAAAGTCTGCCAGAAACTACAGGCCTGTAGGCTGAAGATGGATGCCAAAACATTACAGAAGAGCTTTGGGTAACTGTCCAGGCAGTGAGATATCTGTGTCAATTCTAGAGTTTTGGAAGTTGCTTACAATGCATTTCCTGTTTACTTAGGTAATATATTCTTCTGGGATCTTTGATGGAGTTGAAGGATAGTTAGTTATAATTATAGTTTTCTTAAGTTATAATAAACTATAGATTAGATATAAAACCTTAGACTCACAAAGATAGTACAGATGATAGAGTATTTTCCTTAACTTACCAAATGTACATGGACTAAATATTGTAACTGTTAATTCTTGCTTGATACCTGTTTTTGTTGTATGTCATCTTGCTATGTTAAAGTTAAATCCTTCCTTTTAATTTAGACAGAAAAGATATGGGAGGTGATGTATTCTGTGAATATGTTTTATTGCTATTAGTTAATAAAGAAGCTGATTTTGGCCAATGGCTTAACAGAGTAAAGACAGGCTGGAAGAGATATAGAGAGAGAGTAGGTGAAGTCAGGGAGAAGCCATGTAGCCGCCACAGGAGACAGATGCCTCTGCCAAAACTTTGCCGGGTAGGCCACGACCTCATGGTGTTGCACAGGTTAACGGAAATGGGTGAGTTTAGGATATCAGAGCTAGCTAGAAAGACGCTTAAGCTATTGGCCAAACAGTATTGCAAATAATATAGTTTCTGCGTGATTATTTCGAGTCTGAGCGGCCGGGGAACTAACAAGTGGCCTCCAACTACAAATATATATTACTGTATCTGTTCTTATTTGCTCCTTAGTCTCCCTCCTCTCTCCTGCCTCTCTCTCTCACTCAGCCCCTTCCTCCCCAGACAGACTCTCTTCTGTACCACGTCCCTTATACATGCATGTTTATCTACATATAATTATGTGTATAATCAGATCTAGATTTTCATGTGAGAGATGCAATATTCTCTCCCATAACTGCTCTCTCCTGTTCCCTCCCACTTTACATCTTTCCTCTTTGCCCATAGTACCCACTCTATTTAATGCAATATATACACATATATATTAGTATTTAAATATAGATTCCACCTATGAGAAAAACAAGCAGTTTTTGTCTCTCTTTGGCTAACTTTGCTTAATATGAGATGCAATTCTAACCATTTTCTTACAAATAATTTAATTCCAATCTTTATGGCTGAACAAAACACCATGCGTATACCCCATCTGCACCATCATTTTGGTTGGTGGGCTTCGTAATTTGGTTCTTATGGGTAGGGCTGCAATAAGCATGGATATGCACATATCTCTGATGCAGGCTGACTGAGACCCCTTCAGAGACAGAAACAAGAATGGTAGCTGGATAATCTCACGGTTCTACTTTCAGCTCTAAAGGAGCCTCCATGTCGATGTCCACGGTGGCTGTGGGTGTCACACTCCAACGTGCAGTGTGCACAGTCCCTCCTCCACTGCCATCTTGACAGCATTTGTTGGCCTTGGCTTTGTTTCCTTCTAAGCTGGTTTTATGTGCGTGGGTGTTTGCCTACATGCATGTATTTATGTATACTGCGTGTGTGGCTGTTTCCCATGGGGGTCCAAAGAGAGTGTCAGACCCCATAGGACCAGATTTAGAGATCATTTTGAGCCACCACATGGGTACTGGGAGGTCCATCTGGGTCCTCTGCAAGAGCAACAAGTATTCTTACCCACGGACTCATCTCTCCAGCCCTGCATTTGTTTTCTTGGTGATGATGCGATCTCAGGGTGGTTTTGATTTTCATTTCCCTGATGAGTAAGAATCATGAATATTTTTTTCATGTATTCATTAGCCAGTTTCACTCTTTTTCTTCTCTCTTTTTACTTCTGGTGTTTTAGAGACTGGGTTTCATGTAGCCCACTAGCATGAAGCTGCTATGACTTTGACTCAGGCTCCCCTGCACATGTCTGAGCACCAGGATTACAGACACGCAGAGCGCCAGCCTGAGGTTCTCCTGGGATTTGTTTGTTCAGTTAACTCGCCTATTTACTGAGTAGATGACCTGTGTATGAATGTCTAATTTTTATAGTTCTTTATAGATTCTAGCCATTGATACCTTCTCTGATACATAGTTGACAGCGATTCTCTCCCATTCTACAGGCCCTTTATCCTGCACACATATACAAAAGGAAAAAAAAAAATCAATGAAACCATCATTCTGAGCACTAGAAAATGTTTTAAAGTATCGAAATTGCAAATACATATATGTTCTTTTTGCAAAACATGAAACTACACTATGATTCATAGAGCTTCTAAATGATCTTTAATAGCCCAAACAATCTTAGAAAAACAAAAAAAATGAAGTCTAATACTTAAAAACCACAATCCAAACCAGTGTGGTAACAGCATGCAGGCAAACATACAGGACAGTACTACAGAACAGAGAGCCTGGAGATAAACTCTTACACGTGGTCAAACGATTTCTAACTGAGAAGGCCAGACAGTTTAATGGGAAAGGACAGTCTTTCCAGCAAATGGTTCAGGAAAGTATTTACCCACATGCAGAATGATGAAATTGGACCCTTAACTTACACCACAGGCAAAACCCAAATTGGAAAAAAGATTCAAACATAAAATCTAAACTGCTTAAACTTGGAAGAAAAATCAGCATAAAGGGAAACCTTCACATTGTTGATTTGGCAGCAATGTCTTATATATGTAATCTATCAATGTAATCCATCATATAAATAAACTGAAAGAAAAATCAAAAACAAAAATAATAAATAAATTGGTACTACATAAAACCTGGTACTTTTGGACTGACAGGGGATGTAACTAAGTGTTAGAGCATGGGCTTAGTATGTATAAGTACTTAAGTTCAATGCCCTGCACCACCCAAGGCTGTAGGTCAAATGTAGAGCAATTGTCTGGTGCATATGAGGCCTTAGGGTCAATGTCCACATACAAGAGAGCAACACTATTGACAGAGTGAACAGAACATAGGAAAAGAGAAATATTTACAAATCATGTATCCAGTAAAATGTTATTTTAACACAGAAAGAACTCCTAAAATTTAATGACGAAAGCAGAAGACTTTAATAAACAAAGTAGATTCACAAGTGGCTAATGACGAAAGCAGAAGACTTTAATAAACAAAGTAGATTTACAAGTGGCCAATTAAACAGAGGCAGGTGGATCTCTGTGAGTTCAAGGTCAACCTGGTCTATAACGGTCCAAACCAGCCAGAGCAACATAGTGTAACAATGTTTCTAAAAGAAAATACAAAAAAGATAAATTTTTAGGTAACTACAATTCATAAAATAATAACACTCTATTATCACCAAGGGCCTATTATCTAAAAATAGAAAACACTGTTAGCAAAGCTGTAGACAGACGAGGAAGCCATAAACACTAACAGACTGTAAAACGGTACTGTCAGTATGTAAAACTATAGAGTAGTTCCCAAAAAACTTAACACAGAATTGTCACATGATTCTCCAATTCTGATTCCAAGAATGCACCTAAGATGGTCAAACAAACAATCACAGTAGCCAAACGGTGGAAGCAATTTATGCATCCATTAACACACGGAATTTTTTCACGTACAGATACAATGAAATAGTGTTTCTGCTACAACATGGATGAGACTTGGAAATACTATGCTGAGGCAAACAAGCCAGAAAGGAACAAAGGCCACCTTCACTCAGGTCCACACCCACACCAGTCAGATTCCAAGACAAGAAGCAAACTGCAGGCTACCCAGAGCAGAAGGAAGGAGAGAATAGTGACTGCTTACATTTTACAAGATTTAAAAAGAAATGATGAAGATAATGGTGATGGTGATTATTTAATAACATAAATAAACAGTGCCACTGAGCTCTGCCTTTAAATAACAATAGACTGATATATACTTTACCATAATTTTTGTGACCGATATAATAAAAGAACTAGGCATAAGCCAAAAGTATCACAAACATAAGGCCAACAGCCAGTCCAAGGTCACCCTGGGATATTTAGCAAAGCCCCGTCTCAAAAACAGCCAAGGAAGGGGAGACTGGAAGCCCCAACAAAAGCCCTCAATCTGTATTGCTGTATATGTATATGTTTTATAACATAAAACAATGTTATAAAATGTTAGTCTACCAGGTCTCCACATTGTGGGCCTCATAATCCACTATTCTCATTGAATGCTTGAAATAAATTTGAGGTCTAGCATCGTTCTAACACAAATTCTTACTACAATAACCAGATTTTTTTTTAAGCAGATGTACCTGATATAAAGCAAGAGAATGTCCATATCTCTGGAGAGGTCCCCTTGATACAGCTCCTACATTCCATATACTGCTTTCCAAATTGTAACTAGAAACAAGAGAATAAACCGTATTAGCAAGCTAAAATTTCCCTCCAGATCTTTAATTTCTGTATGCGTTTTTTCCACTGAATCCAAATTCTCTTTAAAGTCAAAAAGAAGTGTAACAATTTCATGGACCATGATAAAAATTATTAATAAAGCTCCAGCCAAAAAATACCTGCTCTTAAGATTCAGTTATCTAAATGCACAACATACAGGACTCAAGAGACAGACGTTCTCAGAGGCTAAGAGTGCTGGTTCCGGCAGCGGGCCATCTGTGACTCCAGTTCCACAGGATGCAGAGCCCTCTTCTGACCTCCGCAGGCTTTGTGTGGCACACACACACACACACACACACACACACACACACACACACACACACACAATAAGCAAAGCACTCATACACATAAAATTTTAAACTCTAAATTTTAAAAACTCTAAACAGATATATGAACTTGAGTAGAGAATTTATTGCTAGAATTAATCTAATTGCATTTAATAATTGCATTGAACTTAAAAATGAGTTCTTTTCTTTCAAATTTAAAAAAAATCCAGTTTTTCTTGGAAACAGAAGAAAAATCCCTCCTTTATGACTTTTTATAGTAGTCATTTGCTTTGACTATTTATGCTTATCTTCTCTATATATTCATCTTGAAAAAAATCAATTCATCAAGAATTATGTATTTGCTATGTATAAATAGAACGTGCTTGCCAATGATTCTTTTAAACTATACAAGATGCATCCAGTAGTAGGAAGGCTTTTGTAGAAGCAGGCTGGCCTTGCATCACGTGACACGAAAGCAGGATCACTGAGCTCTAAACCATGCACCTGCAGTGCTTAGTGCTCAGACCACGGGCGGACAGCGTCACACCCCACACTGGACATGAACTTAGAGGAGCACACAAGCAGCAGCGTCCCCTACCCCCGGGAAAGTTCAGGCACCTCCAGTGACCTCTGCTATGGACGCACCCCAGGTCCCAGTGCTCTAGACCCTACTAGACAACTCCCTACCTTCCCTTCGGGGTGTGTGTGTGGGGGTGTGTGTGTGTGTGGGGTGTGTGTGTGTGTGTGTGTGTGTGTGTGTGTGTGTGTGTGTGTGTGTGTGTGCGCGCGCGCTTTTTCCTTTCATCTTACTGGATCAGCACACAAGTCTATAAAAAAGATGAAAATGTAGCCTCACTTCCCCTCCAGGCTGGCCCTGTGCTGCTCTGCGGCCCCCACCACCTGTATCTCCAGTCTCTCCTAACAAACTCCACCCGACCACTCCGCAAACTGGCTGGTACGGTGAACATCTTCACAACAACTCGTGATCACTTTCCTGTGTCTGTCTTGGCTAAGGTCATTTGATGCAGGTGGCTTCAATTTTCAATTCGCTTGCACTGGGTGACTTCCCTACACGCCTGGTCACTCCTTTCCAAACTGTCTGCCCCTCCCAAACACTAGTAAGGTGTGTGCTGAGGATCAGTTCCTGCTCTCCTCCATAGAAAACTCATTCCCTGGACAATTTCCTTCTACCCAGATCCCTGTTTCCACTCTTCTCCCCAAATGCCCTACATTCTGAGTCAAACGGTCAGAGGTGTGACGCTCAGCTCTCTCCTCCACACCTCCACCTGCATGGGTGCTCACCAAATCACACAGCTGCTCTGCTGCTTCATCTCCATTCTGGGCCCACACATGACTTCAGTGCCATTACTGACTTCCTTTTACAAGTCTTTCCTCAGTTTTCAACTTTCTTGTGCAACTCAGCTTGACTTCAACACTACAACTCCCTCCCCTTTGGTCAAATTCTAATTCGATCCCCAGCAGCCTGTCTGTCTGTCTGTCATCTACATGTATACACTTTCGTTTCTGTTGATATGTGTGCTTATTTTCCACTGTCTGCCTTCCCTCATTACCTTCACAAAGACAAACATCAGCCACACAGACGGACGGATAATCTCAAGCAAAACAGTGCTGGATGACCTAGAACTGATCGCAGTTACAAACACCTGTGGGCAACCTTGTGGGTGCCCTTCACCACTGAGCCATTTCTTTGGCCCCCAAGAATTTATTTTATTTTATATTTTAATTCTAGAAAAAAAATAATTATAGTTCTACAGCAAGCCTTTCTTATACTCACAATTTTTTAAGTCAACACAATTAACAAGTCTAACACATGGAAGGGATAGAATTATCAGATAAATACAGAATGTCCAGTAATCTGTACAAGCAATGAAAGTGCAAGCACGATTCTGCACACCTTCAACAAGCAAAATGTGCTGTATGGCACTGGGTCTGTCAACATTTCACGGTGGATGGGAAGGGGCATAGAAGGCTCCACCCCTTCCTGAGGGACATCAGCAATGGCTTGCTACCTGAGGACAGCAGAATCATTTTCCGTGGTAGTATAGCTACTCGCCAGTTGTCTAGGATTCAGAAAATAACAGCCACCCAACCGTGACTGATAAAGGGAATTCTTACACTAAAAACCGTTTATCTGAAATTCAAATGCAACTCAGTGTCCAGACGTGTCCTGTCAGTGGCTAAAACTGACAAAACCGGTAAACTGTGCAGAGCCAGTTCTGACTGGATACCCATATTACATTCACATCTAAAAGTTATGACTAGCGCTCCTGAAAACAACATTGGTAATCAAATGATTCTTCCTGTTTCAACTGTATTATTCTGTTATTAATTTGCAAAATACAATCATCAGCAGAAAATAAAAATCAGGTAAAGCTGCTCCCCGTGTGGTTCCTGTAATCACCCACCCAACCACACTGTGGCATAACCACTGGCCACAGCGAAATGACCGAGGTTATGATGCTGGCAAAAAAAAAAATACTAAGAAAGTATTTGGTTACATTAAAATTTACAGGAGAAAAGCAAATTACTTTTATATATACAATTATACTTCATTCTAAAAACTAAAAGGTAACAGGATTCACTTTGCCTATATAGGTACAGCCTACCTTTATATGAAATTTATTTAAAACACCCTAGACAGGTAATAAAAATTTTATACAAAACAAACTCCAATGTGCACTGAAAAATAGTGACTTTGGACAAAATGAATGCATATATTCTCAAATCTGTACAATTTTAGAAAGTACGTACTATCAGAAAACTAGCTATTAATATATTTGGCCAATAAAACTTAGTTTATTATAAAAATCTAAAACTAAATACTTACTTCAGAACCATTTGAAAAGCACTGTAGTTAAAGGTGTATCCTCCAATCACCCACATGAATTTCCCATGTAAAACTGCTTTATGTGAGGCCCGACCCACAGAAGGGCTGAAGGGTTTAACATTTGGCAAAATCCAGTAAGACTCAGTAGAAGGGACATTCAGAGAACAATCCGGACCTATTTAAAAAAAAGATAACCATACACACAACACACTGAATTAAACAGAGATTGCAGATTAAAGAAACAGATAGGTTACATGGATTAAAGAATTTAAAAACCTAATACTCACCATATTAGACATGTCTGACCCTACATGGCGGTGCAGCCTCTTAAGCCCTCAGCCAAGCTGAGGGACAAACTGAAATCTCAGGGCTACTGAGCAAGTTCAGCCTGAGCAACACAGAAAGACCTTGCCCCCAAATCTTCCCTCATGAAAAAAGTCTAAAATATAACTTGCAAATAAATTCTTAGCAAGGGGAAATATGACCAGATCTTAACATGTACTAATGAATATCATAGTTTAAAAAAATTCTTAAGTAATATGAAATTTCATATGTACTTTAGTATGTTACTAGAATGTTAATCTAGCTCTGTCAATAATGAGGTCACCTTGAAGAAATCTTTTTACCTTGCTCATCATCAAAGCTTTCATATATAAGGTGGAAAGAGCAATCTACTCAAATGCTATTGCAATTTTTTAATATTTCACAAAATAGTATATAAAGCATTTATAAACTCTTAGACAAATGTGAAAATAAGAATCCCATTAGTAAGGCTCAAACTGGCTTCAGTAGGTAGGCTCATATATCAACCAAGAAAATAAAGTACAATAAAATAAAAACCATTTTAAAACTCTAAAAGGTTTCGTCGAATGAAAACCATTATTAGTTAGCGTGTCTCGCGCACAGCTGCTTGGCCTGGGTCTCCTCACTGTGAGATGCAGAGAGGCTGATAAATATCTCTGAGACCTGAGTCACAGGAGGAACTCCTTCCACTCCAGTCCTTTTCTCGTGTGACAGCTGGCATCTGGATGCACTTATCAAGCAGCAACGACTCTATCGTGCGCACACCTGGTGTCACCGCACTTGGCAGATGCATGTGTCTCAAGCAGAGGCCACACTAGCTGAACCAGGTCTGCACCTGCAGTCTTCTGAGCGGTGTGTCTCTTGTGTCCCTTTCTTTATCTGGTTTTCATGCTCCAAGATCTACCATTAGCATTATGTGTCATGACAACCTATAAACACGTTACTATGGAAATCACTAGAGGCTGCCACCACCCACACCTATATAAAACAACAAATCTAACAGATCAATGTGTGTTCTGGCTGCTTCAAGAACTGGTCATTCCCTATTCTCTCCCTCTCCTAAGTCTCCTTAATACTGGACATTAAGCGAACTAATAACTACAATGGTTTCTAAATACTGAGATGAAGGGGGAAGCCCAGTACCTTCCACTTAAATAAAAATCAGATGCTGCCCTCTTATACCAATAGGACATGGAAAGAGCTACTCCAGGGAAAATGAATGGGTGTGACGAGGTGTGACGCCCTTCTGCTAACAGTGCAAGTTTGGGGGGGTTTGAATGTAAGATCGAACCATCTGCTTCAACCCTTTAAACCAAACCTAAACCAGAAGCAGAGTGCAGACAACAGGAAAGTTTTTGCTTTGCTTAATACTCTGAAAGCTGAGAGAAGGAAGGAAAGTCGCAAAGTCTGGAGTGAGCAGAGGTTACTGGCTTACAAGGAGTAAGGGAAGAAGCCGGCTCCATGAAGTGAACAGCAAGCACTAATGTTGACTGCAGGAAGCTAGACAATGGAAATACTCGAGAGGGCTCCGTCATCATTCTGATGCCAGTAAGAGTATCTGAGATTACAGACGGAGGTCAAAATGCCAACATTCAGAGGAACTTAAAGGAAACATTATCAGTCCTGTGGATGCTTTCAAGGGCTTCAACTATAGTAAAAGCAGTAACTGCTAATCTGGTGGGCACCGCAAAAGGACCAGAAGTACAGCATAGAGATATAACAGAAACACTGCAAAAAAAAAATGGATTCCCAAGATGAAATCCACTGATAAAGATGCAGTAGACACTTCAGAATAACAAACTTGGAATATTGCTTGGTTAGTCAAGAGTCACGAGAGGACAGACTCCAGTTTTGAAAGAGGCTCTGTTGGGGGAGGGGGCAGGGGAGCGGCACGTTATCAACCAGTACCATATCAATCAAACTCATCCTGCAAACTTCACTGACCTTCACCTTTAAACGACCACAGCTACTGCAGCCTTTACCAACGATGGGAGCCAGCGAACAGGCCAGCCCCCCCCCCCCCCCCCCCCCCCGCCAGTGAACAGGCCAGCCCCACCCCCCGCCAGCGAGAACAGACTCAGTAACAGCTCAATGACTGTTATCATTTTACAGCAATAAAAAGGTTTTAATTAAGGTATGTACATTTTTATAATAATCTTATTGTACATTTAAAAGTATAATTGTATATTTATATGGTTTTGTATAAGCATGATCATGTGTTCTGGGAAACTAGAAAAACACACGTAACTTACTATATTGCAATACTTACTTCACTGTAACCGTCTAGAACTAAACTTAGAATATCTCCAAGATCATAGCTATATTTAATATGTTGGATATACTGTTTTGCTCAAATTAGACTGGTCAAATGTTGAAAGTAAAATTAATTCTTAGAGTGCCTTTCTTATATCATTTTAGCATACATAAGTTATTTTTGCTATACCCAACATTTTTCTTTATTCCACTTATGATTTAACATGTATACTGAATTCTGAAATTCTCCAAAAAGAGAAAAGATAAGAAAACAACTCTGAAGAACACTGCCTTCTAAGTCCACTGAAAATCTTTTGTTACAGTAACCAAAATATTCTGCATAAGGACGAGGCTCATCTCTAAAGTACTATTGTCTGTTTCAATGTATTTAAATACCCTTGACCTATTCTGGTAATATTTAAAGTTCCAAACAATGAAGTGTATGATTGGTGATCATCGTTCTAGATTCTCCTAAGTATATGGTTTTTACAGTTTAGGTAAATGGTGTCAGTATAATGAAAGTGCTTTTTCTTCTAGCAGAAATCAGCGGTTTCCACCGTCCTAATTTTAGGGCAAAAAGGGGTTAAAATAAAGTTGTGCATGGAATCTCAATACCGAAACTACTCCAAAGTGATAACGCTATGGTGGGAGCGGAAAAGGAAGGTCACTCCTCCATCCTTCTCTTCATGTAGCCCTGAGACACTCACTCCGAAATCATTGGTATTATCGGGACACATGTACATAGAAAAGAATAACTTTAACATTTCAAAAGCCTATGTATGGATAATTATATTATTCTAGGTACCAAAACTAAACTACCCATTTTATTAGCCTGGTATAATAAAGAATTACTAAATACTGTGTCCAATCTTTAAGTATTATTCACAAATACAAACTTAACAGGTTAATAAAATGCATTAAGCTTGGTTACAAAATTGGATTATTAAATCAAGAGCTATTACCAAAAAGGAAATGTCACTACAGCATGAGTCCTTAAGAATACCGCTTCAGGGTAGGGAGACAGCGCGATTGTTAGTGCCTGCCGTGCCAGCACTGAGACCCCAGGCTACGATTACCGGCATCCACCCCAAAGCCAACTGTGATGGCACACGCCTGCAGTAACCCCGGCACTGGGGGAAAGGGATAGGCAGATCTTTGCAGTTCCCAGTCGAGTCCAACTGATGAGCTCCCGAGATCCCCCTAGCCCATCTCAAAAACTAAACAGCAATCTCAGAAGACACTCAATGTCAGCCTCTCTCTGTCCCACACACATAGGCGTGCACACAGCCACATGAACACATGCACACAGAGAATACTATGAATAAATTCCAAATCATTTGATAGAGTTGTTATCCCAGGACCAGACAGATGTAAACGTATCTTTATAAAGAAAATGAAAGTGGTAACTAGACAAGCTAGCTGACTTACCAGGAATAACACTGACTGCGAGCAAGGGAGTGCTCACAGACTTATAAACTGAACTAACTGTGAGAGTTATCCCCACTAAAAACTACCATGTCACAGATGGGATGTTTGCTGTGTTCACCAAAATTCCTAGGTGGAAGCCCCAAGCCCCAACGTGAGAGACAAGGAAGTGGGCAAGGCACACACTCACATGTTCTCGCTCTAGCAGGGTCTGTGCATCTTTTTCTCAGTTTTGCTATGAACACAAAACTGTATCCAAAAAATACATGAGTTTTTTTATGGCACAGAAGTAGATGAGTCCATAGAGTATCTACCTGTTTTGTAATGACAAAGTTATAAAGGAAAAGTATTTACTTTCCCAAATGTCCTACTAAGCATTTCTCAACTCTTGCCCATTTCAGCCAATGGTTCCTTTAAGTGTTTTCCACAGGGAAAGGGAGACGAGCGAGCGCTCTAATGGAGCCTTCCGCACTTAAAACACGCTCCTCCATGGTTTGGAAAATGTCTCTTACAACAGAAAAATCAAAGTGATGACAAACGATAGAATAAGATGAGAAAGACCAGAGGAGAAAATGCTGTCACCGTGCGATACAGAAAACTGAAGCGAGCCCGGCTGAGACAGCAGAAGTGCTGGGAATGGAACCCGAGACTTGACTTAAACCAGGCTCTTCCTTTGTGTCTTCTTAATAAAATCTCCTCATCTAGAGCACTGTGGGTCACGACTCCCAAAAGGCCACTGGAAAACAGAGCTATTACAGTACGATTCATAACAGTAGCAAAATTACAGTTACTATGTTGTAATTCTGTAGTAATAACAAAATAATTTTGTCACTGGGAGTCACAACGTGAGGAACTGCATTAAAGGGTTGCAGCATTAGAAAGGTTGAGAACCACTGTTCGAGGGAGACATGCTTACTGCTAACGTGCACGCGTAGACGGCTCATGACACCACTGTGTGTCAGCAGAGTGGACACAGACAGCACTGGCTTCTCTTTTTCCATGTGTTAAGACATCTGCAATTCTGGGAGTTTATGCCGTGCTTTCAATACATATTAGTGAGAACAGACCATAAAAGCAGTAGCAACAGCACAAAAGCCAGACGAAGTACAGTGTTTGAATGTCTATAACACCCTCAGAAGAGAAAGCATTCCAAAGAGGAAATAAGTATGTAAAGAACGAAAGAGGGATGGGTGTTCTCAGGTAAGGTTACACAGACATAGTCCTCTTCTGTTTTCAAGACTATGAAACTGACATGACAGATAAACTCAGTTTGGAAAGCACTATGTAAGACATACTTTTATTTCCTTTGGCTTTACTTAAACTACTGTAAATATATAACAATTACTATAGAATATGAAAATGTTTTACTTCAAAATTCAAGTGGAAAAAAAAGTCTCAAAGCAATTTCCAAGGAGAAGGATAAAATTTGGAAATGATTAACCACTTAAACATACGCTCCTAACACTAATGAACACTTGAAAATGTGCACCTGCCACAACCACAAATAACAGATAATCACTAATAAAATCCGTGTCACTGGAAGTCACTGGTATCATTTGTACGTGTGTAGTTGGATCAGAGAGAACCAGGGCTGTAGAGACACCCTGTATTGTAAGAGCACACGCTCAGTGTACCCTGAATTATGTAATTCATGAGGCTAAGTTCCCTGTCAAAAAGGAAGCTTCTCTGCAAATGTAATCAGCAAAGTAGACTTGATCAGATGAGGACTGATAACAATACTCATCTCTTAACTCCACAATGAGAAACATATGACTATGTACCCAGGTACTTAAAAAAACAAAACTCTTCAGTGTGGTTTAATTTTAAATTTTAAAGTCTTTACTGGAATCTAACTTTTACAATAGGCAGCTAAATAAACTTTCACTTACTGAAATAGTCTATGCTCTTTTTTAAATATCCACAAGAGGTCAGTCTTCCCTAAGAAATACGTTTAAAATGATCCTATACCTGTGAGACACTATTTATTTTCACAACACAGTACATTACCCATTATGAAGTAAATTTGAATACACCACATACTAAATCCAGTGAAGTCATCTAATCTCTGGAAAGTCAACAAGAAAATTACAGAAGATCATAATGATCCTATACCTACAATTTTAAGTTTAATGTGTAACTTCATTTAATCCCTAAAACAGCATGTAGACAAGTCTTTACCAATTCTGTTTGCTGTGGAATAATCTTTTTGTACGCTGTGAAGATGTGTCTTTGTCAAGAAGCCTTCTGATTGGTTTAATAAAGAGTCAAAAGGCCAAATGCTAGGCAGGAGGTATGGGCGGGACCTCCGGGCAAAGAGAGAACTTTGGTGGAACATAGAGTGATTATTTGGGAGCTGGCTGGCAGGACAGAGGAAGACGCATTACATCTGTTTGTGAGAATGCAGACTACTAAGACGTTAACTGCTAACTACGGATACCCAAGGAAAAAGCAACAACAGCAAAAGTGAGACTCGGGCGCACAAAGACAAACGAGCGTAGAATTCTCAGAAGCCATCCACCCCGCCTACCTTGCCAACTGTCATTGCAGACACAAAGCTTTTCTCCTGTGAGGTCGCAGTAGCCGTGGTCCGGGCTGCCACAGTTCGCTTTACAGTACGGAATGTCACACGCTTCCCCTTTCCAGTACTTATCACATTCACAGTACACTTGACTCGCAACAGAGACACTGGTTGTACACTTTCCATGACCAGAGCAATTGTTGGGGCAAGAATTGATTCTGTAAAACATAATTCACATGCTCAAACGTCATTCAAATATTCAAATTTCAAGAAAAATAAAAGCGAATTGAGAGTGGCTTATACAGACTTAATTTTCATTTGTGTTTATTAGCAACACAGTTTCACAACATGGCTCTCTCTGTTCTTCAGCCCATCTGTAGAGACAGGGTCTCCTGCCCCAGCCTCCAGGGACCGGCAGGGCAGGTACGAGCTGTCGCTCCCAAGCCCCCTTCAATCCTCTTCATTCCAACTGTTCCCTTTTGCAGTGAGTCTTAGTTCATCCAAATAGGTATTTTGTCCCCAAACTCCAATGCCCAAGGACTACATGTTCAGTTTTTGAAACATCTGTGCAGTTCCAAGCATGATGTTTATAAAGACTTAAATTAATATTTTGAATATATATTTTAAGAAAAAGAGAAGTTTATGAACTCCTGAAACTTAAGAGAATCAAGAAATGACTTGGCTCTAACCTTAAGACACATTCTACCCCCATACATCCAAAAAAGGCATGCTTATCACATTTCATTTTAATCCCCTTTAACGGATTGTATTCTAATATATATTTACTTTCCCTTGTGTACCTACTTGGATACATTATTGCATAAAGAAAACCCATAGTTATTGCTGATTCAAAAGTATTTTAAGTACTTTATTCTTGGTGAAATTTTTTCTGATGAACAATTTCTACCATTAGGAAGAAAAGAAAAAACTTGACAAGTTGTTCTGTGGCCGCTCCTCTAAAAGACCTGATAGCAGCTCTCATTACTGCACCTCAACATCTACATACAAAAGGGTTTTGATGAAAATGAGTATGTTAAGAGGCAAGAGAGAGAGATGGTTCATGGTTAAGAGCAATGGCTATTCTTCCTGGGAACCCAGGTTCAATATGCAACACCTACCTGGTGGTTCACAACTATAACCCCAGTTCTAGGGGACCCAATATCATATTCTGGCTTCCACGGGCCCTAGGCATGCATGTGATACACAGACATGCAGAGGCAATGCATGTGATACACAGGCATGCATGTGATACATAGACATGCACAGAGACAATGCATGCGATACACAGGCATGCACAGAGACAATGCATGTGATACACAGGCATGCATGTGATACACAGACATGCACAGAGACAATGCATGTGATACACAGACATGCACAGAGACAATGCATGTGATACACAGGCATGCATGTGATACACAGACATGCACAGAGACAATGCATGTGATACACAGGCATGCATGTGATACACAGGCATGCATGTGATATACAGGCATGCACAGAGACAATGCATGTGATACACAGGCATGCATGTGA
>PVIU01027078.1:0-21025 GCA_004026605.1 Ondatra zibethicus | reverse complement strand
GGATATTAATCCACAAACATATGAACACCTCATATTTGACAAAGGGGCTAAAATTATACAATGGAAGAATGAAAGCATCTTCAACAAATGGTGCTGGCATAACTGGATGTCAACGTGTAGGAGAATGAAATTAGACCCTTATCTGTCACCCTGCACAAAACTCAAGTCCAAATGGATTAAAGACCTCAACATAAATCTTTGAATTTTTTTGACTGCAGAGAAACATTTGATTCTGGGAACTACTAAGCTAAACCAACATATATACTTTAAAGGTATTTTGTCTTCAAAATTGGGGTCTAAAGATTTGTTGCTTTGGAAAAGAAGTTCTTCTTTTATTTCCACAGAAGATGAGAACATGCGGATTGCTTCCAGACTAATATGGTTTGATGCACCAAGATCCCCAGAAAGGTTGCTGTGAACAATCCCCCTACTTTGCCCAACTGCTGACTGAGATGAACCTAGCACACAGAATACACGATCAAAGACCTGATTAACAGCTTCCCCAATCAGCAGGAAGTAGTCTAGAGAACTATGCCCATATTCCCAAATATTGTTTATAAATGTTTGTTTATCTTTAAAGGGGAATATGCTATACAGATAAATACTTTGCATTGGTATGAATCTTGGTTTATTGATACAAATTTAAGGTCAATTCTGTTATATGTATATTTATGCTCTTGATTAAGGTATTGTGTATGCAGCTCATTTAAAAATATAATGTATGATTAAGAAATATATTTTAATAGATAATCATCTATGATAGTCAAGCTTGTAGTCATGTTAGTTAGGTTTTCTAGATATATAGAGATATATTTCATTTGAGTACTCTTCAAATCTTTCAGAGATCTTCAGAATTTGGCATTTAAAATATTTAAGATATTAGGACTTTTCATGACAGTGAGACACATCTGCTCCTGGCAGCACCAAGCTACTTCAAGAGGAAGATGGGCACTGAAGAGGCTCCTCATGGAGTTTTTTATCCATTTGGGCAAGAAAATCTGAACTTGTCTAAAGGTGAGACAATCCTTCGGCGTTCCTGTTTCATTAAAGAGTCTGCAGACATTCTGAAGGACACAGAAGAAAGTGACTGACAAACTGCCAATATAGGCCGAACTGTCTTCAAAATTTCTTGCATCATGGAAAAGTATGCTGGATATTATGGGCTTGTGGGCTGAAGACTGGATGCCCCAATGGTACAGAAGAACTTTGGATGATTGTCAAGGCAGTGAGCTATCTCTGTCAATTCTAGAGTTCTGGAAGTAGCTTATAATGCACTTCCTCTTTTCCTAGGTAATAGTATATCCTTCTGGAATCTGCTAGAGTTGAAGAATAGATAGTAATAATATAGTCTTCCTTAGTTATGATAAAAGATAAAATAGATATAAATATTGTAACTGTAATTCTTGATTGATAACAGTTTTATGCAATTTTACTAAGTTAAAGTTGCAACCTTCCTTTTATTTCAACAGAAAAAGGGAGGTGATGTGGAATTCCCCTCAGTACACTGTGAATATCATTGGTTAATAAAGGAACTGCTTTGGGCATATAATGGAGCTATAGGGGAACAGAGCTAGGCGGGGAAAACTAAACTGAATGCTGGGAGAAAGAAGGGCAGAGTGAAGGAGATGTTATGGAGTCTCTGCTGGAGACAGACATGCTGAAACTTTGCTGGTAGGCCACAGCCTCGTGGTGATGCACAGATGAATGGAGGTGGGTTAAATTAATATGTAAGAGTTAGCCAATAAGAAGGTAGAGCTAATGGGCCAAGCAGTGATTTAAATAATATGGTTTCTGTGTGATTGTTTCGGGGCTGAGCAGCTGTGAACCAACCAGCAGCCTCCTCCTACAATTCCACTCTATCTGGTACTCAGAACAACCGAAGTAATAGGTACAGTAAAGAGAATGAGACTGTCTAGGACTCGGAGGAGAATGTGAACTTGTCATTCAGTGGGAATGAAGATCTTCAGTTTTTCAAAGTGAAGGGAGACAAGGAGATGGTTGGCAGTATAGGGAATGTGTTTAAAATCGTGGAACTACATGCTTTAAATGATTAAAGTGGAAGACTATGTGTGTGTTTTACCACAATAAACATGGAGGTTAGTCGTAGTAACTGTAGCTTACAGGGAACTGAACCTTCTGGTGTAATAAAGATGAACCTGGTGTCCAGGAAATGTTTCTATGTGTGATTTAGATGAGCATCCAATGTAAAGAAGTGTGGGGAATATTGAATTTGCAAGACTGAAGGAATCCTGGTCCTAACCATTATGGAATTAAGAGGAAAAAGAAAAGAATAGAGAAAGAAACACACAGAACTCAAATGAAGGCCAAGAGTCAAAAAACAAGATTGCCAGAGAGACAGAGCAGGGACAGTGCTTCATCCAGCCAATCTGGTAATGCTGGAGACTGTCAGCAGTGATGGAGTGCCAAGCTCAGACGTGACTGCCGCTTCTAAGTGTACACCTGTGGCTCTTTGGATGTGTCTAGAAATCTGAACACAGGATCTCATCACAAAATGTGTATTAGTAGGCATAAACAACATATTGTGGGGGCTATGTCAAAAGAAACGATCCAAAGCTGGGGGCGGGGAGTAGGGAGTGATCGGTACAGATAAACAGGAAAGTCATTAAGGAGAGCTGGGATTTTATAAATCATAAGAGAAAGGCAACTGTGATGAGAAAAAAATGGGCAGAGCATAATTGCATATTTGATAGAAAGACAAGCACCATATGCCTTGGCTTGAGGATGGAGAGCTGAGAATCACTACATGAGCCTGGACACATTCCTTCCCCTCCTTTGCTTCTGTATAAAAAAGAATGAGCATAATTATATCGTCTACTGTAGGCAGTTGTGTTGCCTCGATTAGAACACTGGAAAAAGGCATTGAGAACACAGATGAATAGCTCTGTGGTGGCACAATTTAGAATATCTGGAAAAGGATATGTGGTTCCCCAGCTGCAGCCGCAAACAAACCCTGATCCCAGCTCTGAGCTGAGGTCAGTGATGAATTTATACACAAAGGAGAGTTTTGGCAGTGGCAGGAGCTGCATGAATCAAAGTCGGGAAACAAAATAACCGTCAGCTGCTCTCAAGGCCCATTGTGAAAGAGAATCAATATTTGACAAACATTTTGTAAAATGGGACAATTAGAAAGGCAAAACATTTAAAAATGTTTCACAGGACAGACTTAAAGCAGGAAGCAAATGTTCAAGGAAATGGTGTTTTGGAAGAAACCAGCTTGCCACAAATTCTTGACCTTAGAACAGTGGTACTCTATAAGTGAGGACCTACCTAAAGTTTGCTGTGTAATGATCCATGTTTATGATAGACTAATAATCACCTACATCTGTAACTACCATAATGATAAGCACTCCATACCTAGCAGACTATTTCCATGGTTACTATTTAATAGCAAGGGATTTTGCTGTTGTTGTTTGATGTCTCTGGGTGTCTTCCCTACATTTATGTCTGTGCACACATGTGTGCCTGGTGACTACAGAGGCCCAAAGCAAGTGTCAGATCTCCTATAACTGGAGTTGCAAATTGTTGTTGGAGGAGCAGGCCTGCTTTTCATCCTGGCCACCCTGCTAACTTAACCTCCAAAATAACCACACAGAAACTGTATTAATTAAATTACTGCCTAGCCCATTATATCTAGCCTCTTATTGGCTAACTCTCACATCTTGATATAACCCATTTCTATTCATCTATGTTTACCACGAGGTTGTGGCTTACCAGGAAAGATTGTAACCAGCATCAGTCTCAGGCAGGAGCTTCATGGCATCTGCCACACTGCCCTTCTTCCCACCATTCAGTTCGGTCTACTCCACCTGTCTAAGTTCTGCCCTACCAAAAGGCCAAGGCAGTTTCTTTATTCAACCAATGAAAGCAACACATAGACGAAAGAACCTCCTACACCAGCAAATGACTGTGAATCAGCACATGGGTACTGGAAATTCAACTTGGGTCCTTTGAAAAAGCACTCAGTGTTGTTAACTGCTGAGCAATCCTACCAGTACCATCAATACCTATATGTAAGTGCTTCTAATCAGTATGAAGTATCTACAAGTAGGACAATGATGATGGGGGACCTGATTGGCAGCAAGAATACAAACATCCCTCTAATTGATGGAGAAATAAACATAACTCTATCTTGAAAGGTTATCTGATGTTTAATAAATCCTCATCCCATTCCACAGTGTTTTTTACTCTTGTAACAGGTGCTATGTATACACCCAAAAAAAAAATCAAAACATAAGGGCTTGAAAACCCTCATTTCTTTCTTATCTACTGAGCTCCTGATTTAGAATGTGAAAGGCAACCATGATGCAACATGCTAAGAACTGAATGTTCTTCACCCACAGCACAAACTTGGCTCACTGGAGTTCAGAACCCCACTCCACAGTAGACTGTTACAGGGAGAGCGGGCCCTTTGTTCTGTCCTGCCCAGCTAGCTTACACCCGAAATAATTACACAGAAATTGTATTAATTAAATCACTGCCTGGCCATTTATCTCTAGCCTCTTATTGGCTAACTCTCACATCTTGATTAACCCATTTCTATTAAATCTGTATGTCATCACATGACTGTGGCTTACCAGCAAGATTCTAACCTATGTCCATCTCAGGCAGGAGATTCATGGTGTTTCTCTGTCTCTGCCTTCTTCCTCCCAGAATTCAGTTCTGTCCTCCCCACCTATCTAAGTTCTGCCCTATCAAAAGGCCAAGGCAATTTCTTTATTCAACCAATAAAGTAACACATAGAAAGAAGGACCTCCTACACTGGTAGACCCTATCTCTGGTCCTCAAATGTCTAAGCTTGACAAGTAAATGTCAACAGTAGCTCTGGACCTTTCTTTATAGCTTGCCTCACCTCCACCAGATGGATCACCCATTCATCCAATGTATCCCACTTTAACTCTGCATTGTTAACATGAAATAACTCTTGTTTGTCTCCTTTCTATATCCCTTTCCTAAGTGTAAGTCTAAGTAATGTAAGATCTTGCGTGAACCTAAGCACTGCACAGCATCTGACACTTGGTAGATAAGCACAGCCAACGATTTTTGTCAAATAAATCTTTTAGGTCATTAAGGGGCTTTGGCTTTTATCTTAGACTTACAGCTAAACCTTTGAACAATGGGTAATTGCTATCTCCAAATTATTAAGAAAAATTACTAGATTTGTCTTCATAGAATTTACTATGAAGTAGATTAACCTCATACCTCACAGCCTCCAGCTAACAAACTCAGAGGTCAACAGATATGCAATGGAGACTGTTGTCCCATGACCCTCTCTTTTGAGGATCAAGATGTTGATTGGAAAAAGCATTATGTATGGTCTCATGACTATGCTTCCTTTACCTTTTTTTCCCCAAAAGGCTTTTTGGAGGCTGAAGATGAAAATGTACAGTGCTTGTAAGTGGAAAGGAATTGCACACTTAGGGAAGCTGAGTATAAACCGGAGGCAGATTTGTGTCATGACAGGGTGAGAAGACCATGAGACCACTGCCTATGGAGAGTTTTCAATGACAGGCTGAGACTTAGGCATAGGAGACTGGGTGCTGATAAAGTTCTGAAGAGTCTTCAGCAGATATGAGTGTATATCATCTCAACAGCAACCATGCTGTAACAACTTCCGTCATCTCCGTTGGGGTTGGCAAGGTAAACTGGCCTGGTTCACAGGCTCCCTGCATTAGTATATCCATTAGCCTTCCTTCCCCATCACAAAAGTGTGAGATAAATCAACTCACAAAGGCTTATTTTGATGCATGTTTTCAAGTTCACATGACATCTGTCATTCCCAAGGAGCCATCTAGACTTTAGAATACTCAGGGAACAAAAAGAAGCTAAAACCTGAAACTAATTCATCAGGCTAATCACCAAACATGTCATGAATGTGACTTAGTAGCATAAAGGTAAAATCAATCACTCTGTAGTTTACCAAGATTTGTTAATTACTCGATTGATTATATAAGTATGAGACCTTAGGTCTATTAGAAAATATAGTTAAGAATATAGATAGCGAGTAGATAGATAGATAGAATCATGTTTCATATATACCATGTATACATTTTATAATATATATTTCTATATTATAATATATACTTTTCCATATATACATATATACGTGTGTGTGTGTGTGTGTGTGTGTGTGTGTGTGTGTGTGTGTGTGTATGATAGTAGAAGGGCCTTGAAGAACCTCAATAGCCAGCATTCACACAGGGTCTGGTTCTGGGCTAGAAAGAACTCACTGTTCATCCATAAAGTTGGGCAAGAAAATTAGTAACTTTGTGGGGACCATTATCTGAAAATGGTTGTCTCCAGGGCTGGCAGTGTCTGACACTACATGAACAGATTGATGAGTTTGAAAAAAACAATAGTATGCTCAGCTGAATTGACCTCTTCCCCACAGTGCAGTCAAATGTTATAGAAATTTCAGAACTAGCTCTACCAGAGAGTACATTTTTGCATTTTGGTGAGGCTACA
The DNA here is from genome assembly GCA_004026605.1 of Ondatra zibethicus. Lineage (NCBI taxonomy): Eukaryota > Metazoa > Chordata > Mammalia > Rodentia > Cricetidae > Ondatra > Ondatra zibethicus. Next base: position 14,542 of record PVIU01027078.1, on the reverse strand, counting down.
TTGTATTAGCACTCTCATAATTTTATGGTAATTGCTACAACACTGGGTGATTAAAAATCAATTAGACTTTTTTACTCAATACTTGTGAACCAGGTGAGACTAATTAGGGCTTAAGAAAGCCAATCTGTCCTTACCATTCTGGGCAAGTTCCAGCCAAGAGTTATTCTTTGCTTCCCCATCAAGATATAAGGCCAAATTTCATTCCCTGGGTGGACTATAGGCTACATGCAAAACCAAACCCAAAAAGTTAAGCAAAGACAAGAGCCTTTGCTACTTGATTAAGACCTGATACAGTTTTTTCCCCCAATGGCAGCTCGATTTAGCTTATTTAAACTCTATTCTATTTAAAATAAATAAACCTTTACAAGGATTTCAGTGAACAGCATTGTCTCAAATAAAAGGGTAACTTAAAAGACTTGGTTGCTAATCAATGTTAGGCATTGAGGATCATGCTGAAATTACCCATTGCCACAGATAACCACAGTGGTTCCACTAGTTATAGCTTCAGTAGGCAAGGGAGAAGTAGGGAAAATAAAGGCATTTACACCCTCTTTCCAGAGAAGGAAAATAACCCACAGAAACTTTAATTTTCTCTATGATATTAGTGAAAGTTAATCACATTTCTCTGTGGAGCACAGATTCTTAAGATATATAGGTCATGACTCTACAGGGAGTCAAACAACTAAATGTGGGAGTTGCAAAAAAATGACTTGGTTAAATGTTTCTGAATATGCAATTACTGCCAATCAATTTTAAATAAAATGTACAATGAATCTATGGTGTTTCTGGCAGCAGTCACCCATATTGCATCTTAATGCACATGTGCACTTCACACTGCAATTGTCAGCACCATACTCCTTGCCCATGAACTTCACCTGAAACACGTCAGCTCAAATTGAAGACTATTTTATGATTTAAATTGCAGTGATTTAACTGCATGTGATGTTTAGGTTCTTGTAGAAAATGCAATGGTTCTATAGTCATTCTTTAACATCTAAATACCAAATCAGTATGCCTTTTGATTGTGCTTTGCTAGAATGTTTAAATTGAACCATTGATGTTTGACTTACTAATTTGAGTTTCACACACTCACACATACACACACATAATAACTTGACATTTAATGAATTTTGGCTTGAGATTAGGAAAGAATTTCCAAAATATTCTGAAATGATCCTAACTATACCTCTGCCATTTTTTTTACTGTGTGTTTTTGCAAAACAGTGTTCTAAGCATTGACTATTACAAAGTCAAAAAATAGACATCAACTATGGAAAATGATAAATATATGTCCTGAAGTATAAATTATTCAGAAAATATATAATTCCTATGCAAAAAATGATCAGACATATCATATTGTATGTAAATTTGTTTCCTTCTTTAATAAATAATAAAATTATATATGTATAAAGGAATTTACTAACATAAATTATTTATGATTTATTATCAGGAATAAAATAAATCCTTTATTTAAGTGATTGTTTTATATACCAATACCCCTGGAATAATGTAAAATTTTCTCAGGTGAAAGAGGATTCAAGTAGCAGAATTTTAAAAACCCTGTTTAAATAAATCATTGGCAAAGAATAATTTGATTTCCATGACTGATTTATCAATCACATCTCATTCCCTGTGACTTTCCATCTTGTTGCTAGAATGAGAGATAATGGCATACTGGGTTCTTCTGTAGGAAAGCAATATCTTTCTAATTAGCAAGAATTTGATGCTCGCCAGATATGAGTAGAAGGGAGACAAAGGACCTCTGTGTACAGATTTGTTGTCAACAGTTGTGTATGTCAAGAGTTGCACTGTCATCCTTGGTAAATGTTAGATTTTTGTGGGTACTTAAAGCAAAATGTCCCTCTGAAACTTTGAGGGGAAGTTGCCAGTAAATATTTCTAGGACTGCTGTGCTGGGAATGCCCAGCATTGGTCAAACATACAGCAATGTGTTTAGAAAGACTAAATAATGAAACTTCTTAAGTAACTCTCAAGGAACATGTTATAGGATACAGAGTATCAGTTTCATGAGGATGAAAAACTGTTTTGTTGAAGACACTATCATGAAGCTACAAGATATTTGTGAGACATGGCAGTTTCAATAGAGAAAAGAAGACACCAGAAAAATCTAAGTATTGTCAGATCCTGAACATATCAGGGTAGAGAGAAAAGAACCAAGTCCCAAATTTCAAATGAAAAGACTTGGAGAGACATTATTTCTAAACAAGGAGGTGGTGGCCCACACCTTTAATCCCAGTGCTCAGGAGGCAGAGGCAGGTGGATCTGAGAGTTCAAGGACTGACTGGTCTACAGAACAAATTCCAGGGCAGCCAAGACTATACAGAGAAACTATGTCTTCAGAAAACAAAACAACAAAAAGAAGTTGTTGTAACACCATATGAGTGGTTAAGAAAGTTCTAAGCTAGAGACAACAGTAAGAGAACAAAACCAAAGCTCCATTCTTATTTACCTTTGTTCTTCATCTATGGCCACATTACCCATTCTTTTTCCCCCTTTTTATTAGATTTAAAAAAAAATACCAACCCAAGTTTCCAGTCCCTCCCCTCCTTCCATTACCTCCACACACCCTTCCACCCCACCCCCATCCAATCCTCAGAGAGGGTAAGGCACACTGCTTTGGGGAAGGTCCAAGGCCCTCCCAAACATACCCAGGCTAAGCAAGGCATCCATCCAAAGAGAATAGGTTCCCCAAAAGCCAGTATATGCAGTAGGGACAAATCCTGGTGTCATTGCCAGTGGCCCCTCAGTCTGTCCCAACAATGTAACTGTCAACTACATTCAGAGGGACAAGTTTGGATCTTTGCTGCTTCCTCACCTGTCTGGCTGGAGTTGGTGAGCTCCCATTAGCTCAGGTAAACTGTTTCAGTGGGAATCCCCATCATGGTCTTGACCTTTTTGCTCATATTCTCACTCCTCCCACTCTTCAACTGGAGTTTGGGAACTCAGCACAGTGCTCTAGTGTGGTTCTCTGCCTCAGTTTCCATAAGTTGCTGAATGAAGGTTCTATGGTGATATTTAAGATATTCATCAGCCTGACTACAGGGCAAGTCAAGATCTGGCCCCCTCTCCTCTACTGCTTAGGGTCTCAGCTGGGGTCATCCTTGTGGATTCCTGGGGACTTCTCCAGAGCTAGGTTTCTTCTACCCCACAATGGCTCCCTCCTTCCCTGCTCTCATCTCTATCCTTCCTCCATCTCATCCATCCCATTCCCTCAAGTTCTCCTCAACCCTCCCCCTCTCCCCTCCTCCTCCTCCTCCACACTCCCTTCTCCCCCCACTCCCATGCTTCCAATTTTGTCAGGCGATATTATCCGTTTCCAATTTCCAGGTGGATCTATATATGTTTTTCTTTGGGTTCACCTTATTACGTAGCTTCTCTAGGATCATGAACTATAGGCTCAATGTCCTTTGTTTATAGCTAGTATCCACTTATGAGTTAGTACATACCATATGGGTCTGGGTTACCTCACTCAGAATAGTGTTTTCTAATTCCATCCATTTTCATGCAAAATTCAAGATGTCATTGTTTTTTACTGCTGAGTAGTACTCTAATGTGTACATGTGCCACATTTTCTTTATCCATTCCTTGCTTGAGAGGCATCTAGGTTGTCTCCAGGTTCTGCCTATTGCAAGTAATGCTGCTATGAACATAGTTGAACAAATGCCTTTGTAGTATGATTGAGCATCTTTTGGGTATATGCCCAAGAGCGATATTGCTGAATCCTGAGATAGGTTGATTCTTAATTTTTTGAGAAACCTCCAAACTGATTTCCAAAGTGATTGTACAAGTTTGCATTCTCACCAGCAATGGAAGAGTGTTCCCCTTACTCCCCATCCTCTCCAGCATAAGCTATCATTGGTGGTTTTGCTCTTAGCCATTCTGACATGTGTAAGATGATATCTCAGAGTTGTTTTGATTTGCATTTCCCAGATGGCTAAGGATGTTGCACATTTCGTTAACTATCTTTTGACCATTTCAGTAGCCATCCTATACAAAAAATGATAAAAAGCCTGAGAGGGAAATCAGAGAAACATCACCTTTCACAATAGTGTCAATTAACATCAAATATTTTGGGGGTAACACTAACCAAAGAAGTGAAAGTCCTATTTGACAAGAACTTTAAGTCTTTGAAGAAAGAAATTGAAGAAGATATCAGAAAAATGGAAAGATCTCCCATGCCCTGGGATAGGTAATATCAACATAGTAAAAATGACAATACTACCAAAATCAATCTATAGATTCAATGCAATTTCCATCAAAATCCCAACACAATTTTTCACAGACTTTGAAAGAATAATACTCAATTTCATATGGAAAAACAAAAATCTGAGATAGCCAAAACAATCTTGTAGAATAAAGGAACTTCCAGAGGCATCACCATCCCTGACATTAAGCTCTATTACAAAACTACAATAATAAAAACAGCTTGGTACTGGCATAAAAACAGAGAGGTTGACCAATGGGATAGAATCAAAGACCCGGACATTAATCTACACACCTATGAACACATGATTTTTGGCAAAGAAGCTTGGATTATACAATGGGGAAAAAAAGGAAGTATCTTCAACAAATGGTGCTGGCATAACTGGATGTCAACATGTAGAAGAATGAAAATAGATCCATATCTATCTCTATGCACAAAACTCAAGTCCAAGTGAATTAAAGACCTCAATATAAATCTGACCACACTAAACCTAATAGAAGAGAAAGTGGGAAGTAGCCTTCAAAACATGGGCACAGGAAACCACTTCCTAAATATGACACCAGTAGCAGAGACACTGAGAGCAACAATAAATAAATGGGGCCTCCTGAAACTGAGAAGCTTCTGTAAAGCAAAGGACATAGTCAATAAGACAAAAAGGCAGCCTACAGAATGGGAAAAGATCTTCACCAACCCCACATCAGACAAAGAACTGATCTCCAAAATAAATAAAGAAATCAAGAAATTAAATATTAAAATTCTAAATAACCCAATTAAAAGTGGGATACTGGATGAAACAAAGAATTCTCAACATATTATCCATTCTTTAATGAATATCACTACATACAAAATGGCTTTAATTCATGGGCATCTTTTTGTGAAATAAACCAAGAGCTGAACCATAACCTTGAATAAAACCTAATATTTTTGAATTAAGATGACCTTATTGTTCTACTCTGAAAAAATGTTGAGAGGTCAAATCTAGCAATGGTCAATGCAAATTCCACATCACACTGAGCCCAGCAGCTGAGATACAGGTTTCTCTGGTTGACAGTACAAACAAAACCATGTTACTTTAGAGAATTGCACATGAAAATTTGTATCCAGCCATCCCATCCCTTTCAGAACACCTGAGGGAGTCAAGGTTACACCACAGAAGGGACACTATGCTTGTCTCTTTTCCTCAAACCAAGCCAAGGTCCTCAGAGGTAAGCAAGGAGGAAATGAGGTTGTACTCTGAGGAAACAGACAGGAGGCTTTATTGATGTGCTGGTGTGAGCTTACGGGTAATGAAATGATCTTATGGGAAGACTAAAGAGCTTTAAAGCATGAGAATGGGATATAAGACACACTCACTGCTTTTATCACAATAACCAGATATGGACTTGGGTGTTTCTTACCCTTCTGTCTATAGTAGTGTGATCAGAAAATCTAGTATCATTGCTCAGGTAAAAACTGTGCTTCCTGAACCCCTTCATCCCTGTTATTTGTTTCAGAAGGATAAGCCGTCCTTACCTCGAAAATGCACCAAGATCAAGAGCTAATTGCCAATCATGGGTTTTCTGTTATGTTTGCACAAAACCCCAAGGGAAACTGACTTAATTATTTGTAGAAAACTGGCAGGCAGATAAGCTGAGCAAGCTTTCCCAAAAAAGTCTCAGAAACAGCCATCAGATATTAAGAACAGCAAAATCACAGATGGAGAAATGACTCAGAGGTTAAGAGTGCATAGCGTCCTTTTAAGTGAACCAAGTTAGGCTCCCAGGACACATATTGAATGGTTCACAACTGCCTTTACCTAAAACCTTCAGCTCCAGGAAATTTGATTCTCCCTCCTAGCTTCTGAGTGCCCTGTACTCATGCACACAGGTGCATGCACACACACACACACACACACACACACCACACACCACACACACACACACACACACACACACTCACACAATTTAAAATAATGGACATCTACCATCAACTGCCCTTCTCCTAACTACTCTCCCTCTCTCTGAACTGTTACCGTTATCCTTCTCCTAACATAGGATGTTAATGGGTACATATGAAGAAGACCCGGGCAAGTAAAGTCCCCTTGAAAGTTCCCAGAAAGAGAAGGAGGGCACTAAAAGACTGCCAAGGGGTATCTTTGTTTCTACTTGGAAGTTTCTTGGAAGCCTAATCCGAGACAGGAAAAGCCCAAGCATTCACAGCCAACCAGGTTAATTTGAGCTTTATCTGGTACCCTAATCCATCTTGCCTGACTGCCACATGTAGCCTTCTACTAGCCCAGAGTCAAAGCCTTCCTACCTGCCCTCAAAACACCTGGGAGGGCTGTGGGTCCTGAAATTCAGTAGAAAATGATAAGTTCCATGGAATTCAGCTGGCCGGCTTGCTCATGATTTAAGAAAGAGCCTTAAAGAGGAAAGCATCCAAAGATAAAATGATTTTCAGTCTCTCTTCAAGAAGTCACGTGATGTACAACTAGGGAGTCTGGTGAGGCCCTGGGGGATGCACTTTACAGATTCCAGGGACATTTTTCCTGTAATCAACAACTGCCTTAAGTTGGTGAATAATTTAATTAAATGGAGTTTTAAATCAAAGACATAAGAGCTTAATTAGGAACTGGTCTTGTCCTACTGAAGTTAACTGGCAACTGTACTGATTTTTCTCCACATCAGGATTTTGGCAAACTCATAAGGACAAGGGATTTGGAAAAACAAATGTTGAATTAAAGGTGTGTAGGGAGGCACAGTTACTGATAGAGTAAATCCTACTGGGGTTCTACAGAAACTGCGAGGATGGGCTAGCTGGGGAGTTCAACTGAAGGCAACTTAGAATTCTGAAGAGGACAAAATTGCCCAGATAGTCAATCAAGAAGTTCCAAGTTTTGTGCCAACATTGTACCAGTTAATTTTAATATTCTGCTTATTCCTTTATATACTCTTTTATTATGTCTAAATGTACGATTACTAAAATCTAAACTGGTAACTCATAAGACAAATATTATGTAAAAGGTTGCTTAACCCAACTCCTACCTCCAGTTTTACTTCAACAGGTATTGTTTGCTAGGTTGCACTCCAGTGAACATGTTCATGTCTTGTTTCTCTGTCTCCCTTCATTCATTCCTCCCTTCCTCCCTCCCTCCTTGTCCTCCTCGTCCCATCTTTTAGCTCCAATAGTCTTCATGTGCATAGGGAAGCTCTGTAACACTGAGTCGCACCCCTAATACCACCATCTTCATTTTAAATGGGTATCCCATGCAATTTAATGAATTTAAAGACAATTTTTAAAGTTACTTTGTGTGTGTGTACATGGAGGTCAGACAAAAACTTGTGGAGTCATTCTTTCCATTCACAATGGACCATTGTTTGAACTCAGACTGTTAGGGTTGGATGCAAACACCTTGAGTCACCTCTCCTTCTGCTTTCTCAGCTCTTTGCCCTCATCATTGCTATTTCCTATTCTATATACTGCTCTGTCTGTCTGATGCCTAATTTCCAAATCCTTCTTTCAAGGGCCTTCCTGATAAACTAGGAATTAATAAACTGAAAGAACTCTGTGGTAAAAGGATATGTGGAGAAGACAGGCCTGCTGTAGTTTAACCTAAACAGAAGGAAATATTTAAAATAAATCATTCCAAATTCTAATGAAGCTAACTAAAACTGGGGATTCTGAAAAGTTTTCTAGAAAGTTCTTGATAATTTTACTTTAAAGTTGAAATGATAATATGTGAATAAACATTTGATTAACTGACTATGTCGACAGCATAATGAGAGGAAAATCTTTGGCTCAAAATACTGGAAATTTTGGTAAGCTGACTCCATTAGTTTGAGCCTAGGGCAGCACCAAACTTCACAGTGGCAAGAGGGTGTGGAAGAGAAAACCGTTCCCTCCAAACTGGGCAAAAAGCAAAGAGAGGAAGGTACAATGGCCATATATTGCCTTCAAAAGCATGTTACCAGAGAAAAAACTGACATGAGACTCACCCCCAAAAGTCTCTACCATCTCCTCAAATATTACACCACCTGGGGCCCCAGTCTTTAACACACACACACACACACACATACACACTCACAAATGTTTTGTTTCTCTGGGTGTCTATTAGTTATGTGTCCTTAGAGGATCCCGAATAGTACAAATACATGGAGTTGATTTTTTATTGTAACATTGCTTGTACTTTTTTAATTTTCTTTAAAAAACTATTTTTTTCATTTTTTATACTGATCCCAGTTCCCACTCCCTGTCCTCCTCCTACTCCCTCCACCTCCCCCCAGCCTACACCCCACCCACTCCTCAGAGAGGGTAAGGCACATTGCTTCCAGGAAGGACCAAGCAATTCCCTACTATATCTAGGCTGAGCAAGGGATCCATCCAAAGAGAATGAGCTCCAAAAAGCCAGTACAAGCAGTAGGGATTAATCCTGGTGCCACTGCCAGAGGCCCCACAGCCTGTCCCAGCCATACAACTGTCACCCACATTCACAGGGCCTAATTTGGTCCTCTGCTGGTTCCTTCCCTGTCTGGACAGAGTTAGTGAGCTCCCATTAGCTCTGGTAAACTGTTTCAGTGGGAATCCCCATCATGGTCTTGATCTCTTTGCTCATATCCTCACTCCTCCTACTCTTCAACTGGACTGTGGGAGCTCAGTCAAGTGCTCCACTTTGGGTCTCTGCCTCTGTGTCCATCAGTTGCTGGATGAAGGTTCTAGGGTGATATTTAAGATAGTCATCAATCTGACTAGAGGGCAAGGCCAGTTCAGGCACCCTCTCTACTATTGCTTAGGATATTAGCTGGGGTCATCCTTGCAGATTACTGGAAATTTCTCTAGTCCCAAGTTTCTTGGTAGCCCCATAATGGCTCCTTCAATCAAGATATCTTTTTCTTTGCTTTCTGTCTCTGTCCTTCCCCATCTCAACTATTCCATTCCTTCCAATTTTCTTCCCTCTCACTTTCTCACCTTCAGCCCTCCATTCTCTTCACACCCAATGCTCCCATATTTCTCAGGAGATCTTTTCTATTTCCCCATTCCCAGCGGCATGTTCTCTTAGGGTTCTCCTTTTGTTATTGATTTTTACTGCACTTCATTGTGCAAATGTATCCATTCTTCAGCTGAGGGGCATCTAGGTTGTTTCCAGATTTTGAATATTACAAATAATGCTGCTATGAACATAGTTGAACAGATGTCCTTTTAGTATGATTGAGCATCCTTTGAGTATATGCCCAAGAGTGGTATTGTTGGGGCTTAAGGTAGGTTGATTCTCAGTTTTCTGAGAAACTGCCATACTGATTTCCAGAGTGGTTGTACAAGTTTGCATTCCCATCAGCAATGAAGGAGTGTTTCTCTTACTCTGAATCCTCTCCAGAATAAGCTATCATTGGTGTTTTGGATCTTAGCCATTCTGACAGGTGTAAGATGGTATCTCAGAGTTGTTTTGATTTGCATTTCCCAGATGGCTAAGGATGTTGAACATTTCCTTAAGTGTCTTTTGGCCATTTGAGATTCTTCTGTTGAGGATTCTCTGTTTAGATCTGTACCCCATTTTTAATTGGATTATTTGAAATTTTCATGTCTAATTTCTTGAGTTTTTAAAATGTTTTGGAGATCAGTCCTTTGTCTGATGTGGGATTTGTGAATATATTTTCCCATTCAGTAGCCTGCCATTTTATCTATTTGACTGTAACATTTGCTTTACAGAAGGTTCTCAGTTTCAGGAGGCCCCATTTACTTATTGTTGCTCTCAGTGTCTATGCCACTGGTGTTATATTTAGGAAGTTGTCTCCTGTGCCCATGTTTTGAAGACTACTTCCCACTTTCTCTTCTATCAGGTTCAGTGTGGTCGTATTTATATTGAGCTCTTAATCCACTTGGACTTGAGTTTTGTGCATGGGGATAGATATGAATCTATTTTCATTCTTCTACACATTGACATCCAGTTATGCCAGCACCATTTGTTGAAGATACTTCCTTTTTCCATTGTATAATTTAAGCTTCTTTGTCAAAAATCAGTTTTTGACATAGGTGTGTGGGTATCCGGGTCTTTGATTCAATTCCATTGCTCAACCTGCCTGTTTTTAATGCCAATACCAGACTGTTTTCATCATTGTAGCTCTGTAATAGAGCTTGATGTCAGGGATGGTGATACCTTTGGAAGTTCTGTTATTATACAGGATTGTTTTGCATATCCTGGGTTGTTTGCTTTTCCATATGAAGTTGAGTATTATTCTTTCATGGTCTGTGAAGAATTTTGTTGGTCTGTGTTGAAGAGGTCTTTCACTTGTTTGGTTAGTGTTGCCGCAAGATGTTATATATTACTTGAGGCTATTGTGAAGGGCAATGTTTCTCTTATTTCTTTCTCAGCTTCTTTATCATTTGTATATAGGAGGGCTACTGATTTTGTGTGTGTGTGTTGATCTTGTATCCTGCCAAATTACTGAAGGTATTTATCAGCTGTAGGATTTCCCTAGTAGATTTTTTGGGGGTCACTTATATATACTATCATATCATCTGCAAATAGCAATGATATTCTTCTTCCTTTCCAATTTGTATCCCCTTGATCTCCTTTAGTTGTCTTATTTCTATATCTAGAACTTCAAGAACTATGTTGAATAGATATGGAGAAAGTTGGCAGCCTTGTCTTGTGCCTGATTTTAGTGGAATTGCTTTGAGTTTGTCTCCAATTAATTTGACGTTGACTGTCAGCTTGTATATTTCCTTTATAATGTTTAGATATGTCCTTTATATCCCTGATCTCTCTAAAACCTTTGTCATGAAGGGGTATTGGATTTTGTCAAATGCTTTTCCAGCATCTAATGATATGATCGTATTTTTTTTCTTTTAGTTTATTTATATGGTGGATTACATTAATAAATTTTTGTATGTTGAACCATCCCTGCACCTCTGGAACGAAGCCCACTTGATCATGGTGGATGATATTTTTAAATGTGTTCTTGGATTTGGTTTGCCAGTATTTTATTGAGTATTTTTGCATCAATGTTCATGATTGAGATTGGTCTGTAATTCTCTTTCTTGGTTGAATCTTTGTGTGGTTTTGTTATCAGGGTAAATGTAGGCTCATAAAAAGAGTTTGGCAATGTTTCTTCTGTTTCTATTACGTGGAACAATTTGAGGAGTATAGGTATCAGCTCTTCTTTGAAGTTCTGGTAGGATTCTGCATTGAAACCATCTGGCCCTGGGCTTTTTTTTGGTGGGAGGCTTTTGATGACTGCTTCTACTTCTTCGCAGGTTATAGGTCTATTTAAATTGTTCACCTCATCTTGATTTAATTTTTGTATGTGGTACTTATTCAGAAAATTGTCCATTTCAGTTATATTTTCCAATTTTGTAGAGTACAGGTTGTTGTAGTGTGACCTAATGATTCTCTGGATTTCTTCGGGGTCTGTTCTTATGTCCCCCTTTTCATTTCTGATTTGGATGTTCTTTCTCTGGCTTTTGATTAGTTTGGATCAAGGTTTGTCTATCTTGTTGATTTTCTCAAAGAACCAGCTTTTTGTTTCATTGATTCTTTGAATTGTTTTCTTTGTTTCTATTTTATTGATTATTTCCTGTTGTCTACTCCTCCTGGGTGAGTCTGCTTCTTTTGTTCTAGAGCTTTCAGGTGTACTGTTAAGTTGCTAGTGTGAGATTTCTCCACTTTCTTTCTGTAGGCACTTAGTACTATGAACTTTCCTCTTTTTTTAATTTTTTTATTTTTTTATTTTTTATTCTTTCGTTCTTGGCAGGTATGTGTATTTGCAATTGTGTTTGTTCCAAACCACCTGGGTTTTTATAAACTTGTAATACAATGAAAAAGAAATTATTTTTTAAAATAAGTGTTGAAAGGGTGCGCTGGTTGCTCTTCACTTCCTTCAAAGTTCTTTTATCCTCCTCAGTTCCTCAGCTAACCAGGAATGAAGTCCTAGAAGCTGGATGGTCTGAGTCTCAGGAAAGGCAGGTATAAGGAAGACCTACAGGATGTCTTGATAAGAGCAGTGCTTCTTGGTGTAGATCACATAACAGATTACAGGACATATTATTACTACTGCTAGTACTACCCCGATGATAATACCAATGGATGAATCTTTGCCACCCCAATAGCAGGTGATATCCTGTCCTCCTAGACTGCTATGTTTCACCCGGCAGGCCAGGCCAGCCTCCACATCCAGGGTTGCTCGGAGATACCAGGTCTCATCAACATTGGGCAGGTAGTCACTTCTCTGAGTACTATTTTGCTCCTGCTCACCCTGCATCCACATCACCCACACAGGCTTTGGGTAGAAGCCAGAGACATGACACACCAACTGTAGATGGCCACGTTTAGGGCTGAGGCCCCTGGACAACCAGACCACAGGCTTCTCTGTACCCAGAAAGAGAATAAAAATATCTTAAAGCAAGAACATTTATATTAGAGGCTCCAAAATTCCTATCAAGTTCATGCTTTCCACAGGTCCACTGTTGCATATTAGTTTAAATCCATTTGTATCACTGTGAACTATATCAGCTGAACTCAGGGTGAACTTTCCTCTTAACACTGCTTTCTTAGTGTCCAACAAGTTTGGGTATGTTGTGATTTCATTTTCAAAATTCTCTGAGGTCTTTCATTTCTTTTTTTGTTTCTTCCTTGTCCCATGCGTGATTCAACTGAGCACTGTTTAATGTCCATGAGTTTGTTGGCTTTCTGCAATTAGTGTTGTTGTTGAGATCTAACTTTAAACCATAGTGATCCAATAAGATACATGGGGTTATTCCATTTCTTTTGTATCTGTTGGGGTTTGCTCTGTTACCAAGTATGTGATAAATTTTAGAGAAGGTTCCATGAGGTGCTGAGAAGAAGGTATATTATTTTGTGTTTGGGTAAAATGTTCTATAGATGTCTGTTAAGTCCATTTGCATCATGACATCTGTTAGTTTTCTTATTTCTCTGTTAAGTTTCTCTCTGGTTGACCTGTCCATTGGGGAGAGTGGGGTGCTGAAGTCTCCTACTATTAGTGTATGGGGTTTGTTGTGTGATTTAAGCTTTAGCAATGATTCTTTTACATATGTGGGCGCTCTTGTATTTGGGGAATAGATGTTCAGGATTAGACTTCATCTTGATGGATTTTTCCTGTGATGAGTATGAAGTTTCCTTCTCCATCTCTTCTGATTGATTTTAGTTTGAAGTCTGTTTTGTTAGATATTAGGGTAGCTATACCAGCTTGTTTATACAGGTCCATTTGATTGGAAAATCTTTTCCCAATCTTTTACTCTGAGGTAAAGTCTATCTTTGAGGTTGAGGTGTATTTCTTGTATACAACAGAAGGATGGATCCTGCTTTCATATCCATTCTCTTAACCTCTGTCTTTTTATAGGTAAATTGAGTCCATTTATATTAAGAGATATTAATGACCAGAGATTGTTGATTGATGTTAATTTTTGGTGATAGTGTTTGTGTGTTTCCCTTCTTTGAGTTTGCTGGTGGGAGGTTATCTATTTCCTGTATTTGTGTGGGTGCAGTTAGCTTCCTTTGTTTGGGGTTTTCCTTCTAGTACTTTCTGTAGGATTGGGTTTGTGGATAGGTATAGTTTAAATCTGGTTTTGTCATGGACTATCTTGTTTTCTCCATTGATGATGGTTGAAAGCCTTGCTGGCTATAGTAGTCTTGAATCTGTGGTCCCTTAGTGTCTGCAACACATTTGCCCAGGACTTTCTGGCTTTCATGGTTTCCATTGAAAACTCAAGTGTAATTCTATTAGGTCTTCCTTTATGTTACTTGGCCTTTTTCCTTTGTAGGTCTTAATTTTTTTCTTCATTCTGCATGATTTGTGTTTTGATTATTATATGGCAAGGGGACTTTTTTTTTTGATCTAGTCTATTTGGTGTCCTGTAAGCTTCTTGTACCTTCATAGGGATATCCTTCTTTAGGTTCAGAAAGTTTTCTTCTAGGGTTTTGTTGAGTATATTTTTCTGTGCCTTTGAACTGGAGTTCTTCTCTGTCTATCCCTATTATCCATAGCTTTGGTCTTTTCATGGTGTCCCAGATTTCCTGGCTGTTTTCTGTTATGAGTTTGTTGTATTTAAATTTTTCTTTTATTGATGAATCTATTTCCTCTATAGTGTCTTCAACACCTGAGATTCTCTCTTCTTCTCTTTTTTTTCTTTTTTTTTATTTTTTCCATACATTGTTTTGTTTTATTTTTTCCATTCAAGAACATAATTAAAGAAATAAAATTTTTTTTCCTTTCTTCCCCTTCTCCCGGTCCCCTCCCACTACCCCCCACCCCTCCTCCCTCCCCCTTCTTCCTTGAAAGAGGGCATGGTGCCCTGCCCTGTTGGAAGTCCAAGGCCCACCCCCATC
>PVIU01027077.1:0-21028 GCA_004026605.1 Ondatra zibethicus | reverse complement strand
AACTACCAAAGCTATTTACTATGTTTGAAGCCCAGGCAGTGATAGAGTCTGTAAAAGAGGAAGGGTAGAATGATTGGGAGGCAACATTAAGGGACTTGTGAAGGTTGATAATGCCGTATGCATTAAGCTGTGTGGCAGTTGAACCAGTGTTATACGTAAATAAATAAGCTTCTAGTCACAGCTCATGATTTAGTCAAAGTACAATATCAAATTATTTGGTCATATGCAAAATCAAAATATTGCCAACACCATCTTCATGAATTACTGAGAGTGTTATTTTACCTCATTTTCTACTCTTAGCTCAAGGCTTCCAGATTGTTGCAACTAATATTTAACACACACATGAGCCAATAGTTCTGTGTATTTTTGAAATATATGCCAGATAAGACATTAGTTTTTTCTTTTCTTTTAGATGCAACATGTAACATTAAAAATGGCAGGTGCACGCAGTTTTGTAAAAATGGTGCTGATAACAAGGTAATTTGTTCCTGCACTGAGGGATACCAACTTGCAGAAGACCAGAAGTCCTGTGAACCAGCAGGTCAAAATCTAAATAAGTTGTTTAACAAAAATCTGTGTTTGAATCTTTAACACTTAAACTATCTTATTTTAGACTTTTTAAAAAAGATTTATTTAGTTTTTATGTATATGAATGTCTTGTGTGCATGTATGTATTATACAAGTGTGCATTACGCATGGAAGTAAGAAGAGGTCATCAGATCCCCTGAAGTGGAGCTATGGAGGCTGAGTGAGTTAACACGTAGGTGCTTCACTAACCCTCCATAACTCTAGTTATAACCCAGGCTAAGGCCCTCTGCACAAACAGTGCTCCTAACCACTGAGAAATCTCTTCAGTCCCCAAAATACCTTATTTAAATACTTACTTGTATTTACTCCTTTTTGAAACTGAACAAAAGATTAGTAGCTTGAAATGAACAAATTAATTTTCCAAATGGGATCACTTAAATTCAATAATTATATACAGCCTGAATTCTTTTCTGGGACCATGTTTTTTCTCTGATTTCTGTATCACAAAAAAATGGACTTGTGTGACATCTATGTGCAATATTTGAGATTCAGCAGATCTAACTAATAATATACTACCATAGTATAAAATTCATATAAATACTTGGCTGATCAGTAATTTTCTAATGAAAAGATGCTAAGTGTTAAGTCTAAGTCTGTTGAAGGCCTAGTTAGTTCCATCTATTAAAATTACTTCTTGACTTGAGTCATACACTGGGGTTATGTACTTTCTGTCAGACTGGATCCAACAATAGTTTATGCTCTCCTAGACTGAGCCACACAGTCTTTACAGTAAAGGGCAAAGTAATGTTTCATAGTTGTGTGAGCAAACCACCATATTGACAGATAATTGTGTTTCAAACAGCTCCACATTCATTGTTTACCTCTGAAGCCATAATTTTGATTTGGGGAGGAGGGAGACAAGCTTTACAAGACTAAAAGAAAGAAAGTAAAATGCCTGGTTTGCAAACATGAGGAACTGGGTTCAGATTCCCAGTGCATTAAAGCCAGGCAGTGTAAATCCATGGCCCCAGCACTGAAGGGAAAGATAGGACCAGTCAGAAATAGTGAGCTCCAGGTTTGGTGAGAGTCCCGGTCTCCAAAAGTAATTTATAAAGCAGAGAAATAAATGAGGATGCTTGATGTCCACCTCTGGCTTTCACACATGCAGGCTTGGGCACTCATACCCACACACATATACCACACCCACAAATAAAAAAAGAAGAACAATTTTGAAGCAAGCCAGGTACAGTTTCTCTTGCATTTCCAAAGCAAGATCTTTTATTAAATTGGTACATTAAATTATGAACCATTCCTCTATAGCTGTGGGCTTGATACCTATCTCAGCAATGTACCAGGCAGAGGAAATTAAAGAAAGGCCCAGCATACAGGAATGTGTCTGCTACAAGCAAAGGGAAGAGTCTCAGATGCTTCACCTTCTGCCTGCTTCTTCACATACATTGCCTTATGCACAGCTTGCCTTAGGAGAAGTGTGTGTGTGTGTGTGTGTGTGTGTGTGTGTGTGTGTGTGTGTGTTTGTGTGTGTGTGTGTGTGCGTGCACTTAACATTAAAAAGGCTAACTTCTAATAAAGGCAGCTGTCACTGAAGCTTAGCCCTTAGAAGCCTTTCTATGTTTTAAGAGAGAAAAATTAAAATTGAAAAGCACCTCCAACTATTAAGAGTTCCATTTGAATGTAGCCTTACTTTAGCAGCATAAGTAGGCCAAACCTAAAATAAGCTGTTCTGCTTTTTCAAAGATAACAGTCCTTTTGCTCAAGACATTGTTGATCCTGTATATTTATGCATAAGTATTTTAAACTAATTTTCTATTTTTTCAACCACAAACTGTCTTCATGATATGTAACCATAGCTGATCTCTATAGACATGTCTGATATAAGAGATGTAACTGGGATGAGAGGAAACCATGAAAATGAAGTGTGAGGTTACTTTGCTTGACTAAAAATTGCAATTCTGGTGGTCCCCAGTGAATCAGTAGCTAATTTGTTGGGAAATAAATCAAACTAGGGGTAGGGAGGAAAGATAGTCAGATACAAGTAAATATGGCTTTGGTTATCATATTTGTAACCTATACCTATTTGGTAAATTTTTGACAAACACAACTGAATCACAATGAGCTCTCTTCAAAAATTCCATGCTGGAATCTCTAGTGCATTAGTGGTCTACGAAAGAACGCCTGTTAATAACAATCAGTAGAAGCCCCTTTTACCTTATCCTAAAAGGAAAGTTACACCGAATTCCTTCCAGATTTCCATTAGATGAAAGTAAGACTTTAACTAAGAAGCTAGGGAAACAGTAATTAGATTTGATTTCAGAACACCTAATTTATTTCCATAAAGGTGGTGGAAGAGCCGAATGTTCTCATCCATGGAAGTTTTAAAAACTTTGCATAAAAATAATACGGTCAGCCTTTTAGTTTCTTTCAGTGTTGATGGGCCTACTTCTCCAAAGTGACAGCAATGAATGAGCTTCCTTCTCAATTTTTGTAATGTAGTTCCATTTCCCACTGTGAAATATCAGAATAATGTTCTTTTTTTCTATTTCTGTAGTTCCATTTCCATGTGGAAGAGTTTCTGTTTCATACGGTTCTAAGCTCACCCGTGTAGAGACTACTTTTTCTGATATGGGCTATGAAAACTCTACTGAAGCTGACTTCATTCTGGATGACTTCACTAACAGCACCATTCTGGACAACGTCACTGAAAACAGTGAATCATTTGATGACTTCCATCGAGTTGTTGGTGGAGAAAACACCAAACCAGGTCAAATCCCTTGGCAGGTACTCTCTATTGACAGTGCGTTTAAAAGCTCGAGCTCAAATGGCAAGAGAGAGGCCAGATGAGGAACGGTGCTAGGACATTAGGAAGACCTATGGGGATTGTGAGACGTATTTAGGCAGATTTCATCACTCAGCAAAATAAAAACCCCTGTAGGTAAGCATCTGGTGAAAGGCATGTCCAGGGATAGCTACCAGACAGGGTCAAAAAGGAATTCAGTACCAAACAAATAGCACAGTAGGATTCTGAACAACTGCTCAGCAATAGCGATGCTCATAAATGAGTGCTCTTTCTCTCTCTCTCTCTCTCTCTCTCTCTCTCTCTCTCTCTCTCTCTCTCTCACACACACACACACACACACACACACACTGGAACTGGGACTCACTGAACACCTTCAGCCCCGGGGGTGGGGGAGAATCTAGTAAAGAAGTCCCTAGGCCCAGACAACCTGATGGGAGTAGAGAAAAGGAGTCACATGGAAAGGGTGAAGGTAAAACCTAGTTTCCTAGAATAAACATATGAGGCCTGATCTACTGCCACGTTTCTCCAAGACTGGCAGTATGTCCAGATCACCAAGAATTTAAGCATGCACTCTTACACCTCATCCAGTTCTCATGGATTCGAACCACTAGAGGGAGAGACCCAGCAAGCTGATGGGTTCAAAGAAGCACTCCAGGTCATTCCAATGTATACAGTAGCTTGGAAAACCATGGTTCTAAAGGAAGCATACAGAAACCAGCCCCCAAAATGCCAAATAATCGACTCAATCTGCACAATCCTCCAAGTGTGTTGTGCACACAAAGTGCATATACAGTATTCCCTGCCTGTATTTTTTTTTATGTAACCAAGAGTTAGATTAGTAGCAAACCCAGGACTTAACTATACATTTAGCCAAAGCTTAAGTGATTCCATCTGTGAGGAGAGACAGACCAACTCCTCCCACCTCACACAAGGAGCTAGTCGGTTTCTTACATAAAAGTGGACTGACCCATAAGATAATCAGCACACGTGGTCACTTAAATTTACTGGCTAAAAAGATTGGGTTCCTCTGTCACTTCTGCCACACTTCCAGGGAATAGTGGCCACATGTGGCTGCTGGCTATTCCACTGGACAAGGTAGGTATAAAGAGAATATTTCCATCGTTACACGTATCTCTGTTGGATAGAAAAGGTCATGGTTTTGTCTAGTTTAAAACTCCTTAGGCCATGATCAAAATTTGGTAGTGATTTCAATGATTTTACTGATCCTTCACACCAAAATATTGTCTCTACTGAAGTATGGACTTTTACTGTCAGAAGCCGAAAGCTTCGATGACACTGCAGTCTTCAAATTCGCTGGGCAGGTTTCACATGAGACTTGTTTGAGCAAATGCTTTGGAACTGTTGAGTGGCCAAGCCCTTCTGACCGCAGGAGCAGCAGTCCAGATGAGAAACCGTGGGCACAGGCTAGAGGACTTGGGGAGCCTGGTCACCATGTCACTCTCATTTCTCACCTTATTCCCGGGCTTCCACTTCATTTGCCTGGCTAGTGGCAAGAGCCTAAGGGACCTATCAGGACAGGTTGATGGGATTACTCCCTTGGAACTCTAAGGGTCCTGAGCTGCACAGCTACCCAGATCAGGGCTCAGAATCCTCCCTTCCTCTCCACCCAGGCCAACGGTGCAAACCAAGCAGAAGAGATCTTTCCTTTTGGTTCTTGTGCAGGGGGATCAGAGCTCCTTGGAAAAGAAGCAGGGACTCAGAAGGAGCACTTCAGGGCATAAGAGGGAAAGCTACAGAGTTAAGTGCACCACACGGTAACAGAAACACCTTTTTCTTAGAGACGGTGTCTAGCCGACTGAGAAACTAAAACAGCTATATAAGAAAGAATAAAAGCTTTGGAACATTAGGGGGCAGGAAAGGCAATCTGTAACGCCTATATTACTAGATCACTTTCATCAACAACTCTAAAGTAGAGGTTTGAGAAAACAAAACGGTGCCTGTCTAAAGCTTTAATTTAATTTAGTTTTTTCTCCCACAGTCATGGCTAGTCTGACAGCTCTGAGCATGTGCAACTCTCTTCGGATTTCTGCTAAGGCCTGTGTAGCTCCACCTAAGAAATAGCTGCTCTTTTTCAAAGATGGAGTTTTATCTTAGTTTTGTAGTCTTGGCATAAATGCTCTCCTTAAACATCTTCATTTTCCCCGTTCTCAGTTTTCCCCAGAGGAGTACCCAAGCTATCATTGAAGTGACATGCACAGATCCACTCCTTCAACCCCATAACAAACAGCAAACATAAAATATGAATGAGCCAGAGATGTTTTCTTTTACATGATGATCATAGTTCTACAGAAATGTTTTACTTCTCTATGTGTGGTTATGCACACATTTAGTCCCAGCATTCAAAAGGCAGAAGTACATGGGTCTCTGTGAGTTTGAGGCCAGCCTAGTCTGCATACTAAGTTCCAGGACAAGCAGGGCTACATAGAGAGACTCTGTCTCAAAAACAAAACAAGAGCAGGTAGTGGTAGCTCATGCCTTTAATCTCATCACTCGGGAGGCAGAGGCAGGCAAATCTCTGTGAGTTTGAAGGCAGCCTGGTCTACAGAGCTAGTTCTAGGACAACCAGGCTATCAAAGAATCCCTGTCTCAAAAAAACAAAAGAAAACCAGAAAGAACAACAACAACAAAAAGAAATGTCTTACTTGAAAAGGACAATCTTGTATTATTCCTAGCTCAGATGATAAAATTCTAATTCGGGGAAGAAAGAAAATAACCCGTGTAATCTCACCTACATCTACAAAGCTAGTTTCGACAGACCATTTGAGCTATTAACCTGCAGTATTGTTTTATGAAGTACATATCAATGACCATTATCAACCAAAGTGAGTATCCCTTATGTAACCAACAAAATAACCTCTTGCCATGAATTTAGTGAGCAACAGCCGTAGCCTAGCAAACAGTACATCATGTATTTTACTTTGTATAATAGAAAATTAGAATAAATGGTGTTATTAAAAAGCTAGAACAGATGACAAAAGAGAATAAGGATTTCAGTGAACTCAGGGAAAGGCTAGACTGGAATTAAAGGTTAAAAGGAGAACAATGAGACAACTGCTCTTGTGGGCTGCCATTGCCATGGAGAACAGAAATGCAAACTTTTGTATTTTATCATTGTACCTAGGTGTGTTGGAGAGGGGGCGGTGCTGCACAGAAGAAGGCTCCTACTAGACTGTGGCCATGAAAATAATTGACAGATCAGAACTCAGATGTCTGGCTCAGAATATATGCTTTCCTATTTTTTCCCTATCATTCTCTGAAGTGTTGCAAGAACTTGCCTTTGGCTAAGCAGATAGCTCAGCTTCCAAGTAGCTAATATTGAGATAGCTATGATCCTGAGGTGGCCAAGCAAGCATTCCAAACCTCGCATTTGTAATATTTTAATTGTAAATATATCTTAGTCCCTTTTTCTTGGCAAAGGTGTTCGCTAAAATTTCTAATACCAATTAGGGATTGGCAAAGAATGCTCTTCAGGCTTAAGAGGACACAACCATATTTCTCAGTCAGGCATGGGAAAACAGTAGAATCTCCAGGCAGCATTCCTTTGGGAAAGTCACATAAAATATGTTATTGTCTGTGTGCCCAGGGGCTGGCTATCCTTCATGTTAATTCTACTTCCAGAGAACGACATGTTGGATTTAATATTCAGGATAGAACTATGTTGCCCAAATTTCCTTGATGGTAAAATCATTTGCAATCAGAGTCAGCCACTTCATCTTTTGAACTTGTCCAGTGCTCTATAATGAGGAGAGTCTCATATCAAAGGTTTAAGTGGTTTGTATTTGTGTTCCATACCAGAAGGGTAAGGGGACAATAGAACATGTGGTGAGGACCTGGAACCTTGGCTTGTTGCAGTCACATCTTTTTTCACCTCCCATTCTCCTACCCATGGTGCCTCATAGAGCCTAGTTGCCCAGGACCACTGCCAACCCCCAACCTATGGTACTCAGGAAAACTTCTTCCCAGTGCTTCAACCCAAATGCCATGGCTGTGCTCCCTTCCTAACATGGTTGGCACAAGCAGAGGGAAAATTGAGGTCAAGTGCACATACTCTATATCATTTGTGGAAAGGTCCATAATCCCATCGCTTCTCTGGACCCAGAATATGCCTCTCCCAGCACATTCGGAGAGGGAGCAGGAGCTTCCAGGTCCCATCCACACTCTGGCACGGAAGTGCATTTGTCTGGGAATTACCTCTCTCCCTTGATGGCTGTGGTAGTCTATCAAGGGAAGACTGGCCTCCCCGCCCTTGTTGGGAGTGGCGTGAGGACTGTATGGGTCATCTGGAGCTAGCAGACAGTGGGATATCAAGACCACATGTGCTAAGCTGCAGACCACTGGGTACCTGTGAAGGCTTGGAGTCAGCCAGCAAATATCCCCATGCTGGAAGGGATATAGCCCTAAATAAGCTTTAAATGGTGGGTTAGAAAAGCTACCCTAGAAGAAAAAGGAACACTTTCTATTTCAATACCTTCAACAGCAGTTTTATCTTGGCTTTATAACAAGGGGACTCAGATTTTTGTTTCCCATTGACCTGACAAAGCATGTTCCCAGCCTGAGTGAACATTTTTAACCCATAAAGATTACCAAGCCATGAGAATCCGGATTCACTAGCTATGTAACACTTCTCAAATGTAAACACTCAAGGAATGGAGTTCCACTTTCCCCAGCACTACCCACAAAATATTCTCATTAAATCTCTATGACACCCCCAATCTGTTTTTATAAGAAGCTGGGATTTTCTATGACATTTGGTTCTCAGACCATGTCTAAGATATTCTGAATCCTCAGGAACATAAACACTGGGGCCAGGCAGGTGTGCGTGACACACATGGGCCACAGCACGCAAGTGGAGGTCAAAGGACAACTTGCAGGAATCAATTCTTCCTATTCTATCATGTGGGTCCCAGGGACTGAACTAAGGTCACTAGGCTTGGTGGCAAGCACTTTTACCTACTGAGCCAACTCAGTAGCATGAGTGGTTATGTATCTTTAAACCTCAGTTTGCTCACTGAGCATGTATAGAGTAATATTTCACGATGATTGTGTTTTGAGTTACAAATGTGTATAAGTAATACAATCATTAGCCTCAAATAATCATTCAATAAATGCATAAAATTAGGAAGATTGTTACATCTGGGTGGTAGGAATGCTGGTGTTTATTATATCAGTATAATGTTTTTTCTGCATTTTTCAAAATGTAAAACAATAGCTAAAAAGAGCCAGAGAGCCTGAGAGTGGGAAAGGGGGTCAGAGGGTTGTGATAGTTGGGTGAGCCCCCTCTGGACTTTAGGTACAAAGCTCGTGCTTCAGTGTCCAGGACATAGTGGCCATTAAGTAAGTTGAATTTGGGCCCAGAACAAGTCCTTCAAAAGGACCATCTGTGCCCCACATGCAAAGGAACCAACACTCCCACCCCTTTGTCGTGTTTAGGGACAGGTTTAGCTGAAGAGCTACTTAAGACTTAGGCTAAGGGCATCAGTTCACAGAGGCTAGTGGGCTTCTGCAGAGTTTACTGAATGCTGAGTGTGCCCTCTAGTGTCCACACTTCTCAGCTTTATCTCTGAAAGTGTGAATCAAAAAATGCCTTTGTTTACATTGGAACTGAAATTCTCTAAGTTGATTTAGACATTGATTGGCAAAAAAGAAAGAAAAAGAAAAGGAGAGAGAGAGAGAGAAATTGATAGTCCTCTTTGTTTATGCTGTGAATGTGGATAAGAAAGAATGGATTAGCCTCTTATCCAATAATGTCCATGTTTAAGGTCACACTCCAGACACTTTTGTCCACATTGTCTCAAAGTCAAGTACAGCAAAGCAGACTTTTTAGAACAAGGACAGCCTCCATCTCTAGCCAGAGGAAGCTGGCTGTGATTAAGGAAGCTGGAAGGAATGTGTGAGTCCTGCTGCTGGCCAGCACTTAGATGACTAGGAAACACAGCCCTGTGGAGTCGTCCTTAGGTCTCATTTCATAACATTCTCATTTGGGAGGCTTGAAACAACTCCTGATAAAACTGGTCAGTTTTTTTTTCTTTCAATTGACCTGTAGCAAAGAGATGTCCTCATAGGTCCTCATAGAAGGCAAGAGACTCAATACTGATTATTCATCCTGGGGAGTTAGTATTTACTCCCATATCCACTGTAGGTCCTTGAAAAGCTTGTACCAGAGGGCTCTAAATAGCATGGTAAAAGGAACTCAAGGGCCTCACATCACACAAAACAGCCACTCATTAGATTTGCCTCACCTGGAGCACTATCCCTTCCACACTGGCTCTCATTCTACATTCATTTCGAGATCATTACAGAAACAGTATTTTGGTTTGTGCTCCAGAAACACTAATTCATCTGCAGAGCCGACACTTTCCAGAAATCCTCTGTTTCTGCCAGCACCTAACAGCCAACTTTTACCCACTCCCGAAAACAGCATATGTATTAATTTTCTCTGGATCAGATACCATATGCAGTGAGATTCTTAATTTTATTTCCACAGGTCATTTTAAATGGTGAGGTTAAGGCATTCTGTGGAGGTGCCATCATTAATGAAAAATGGGTTGTCACTGCTGCCCACTGTCTTAAACCTGGTGATAAAATTGAGGTTGTTGCAGGTAAGGAAACAAAATAGATAATAATCGGCAACATCAGCATTATGACGGACATATCATAATGTACAAAGGTCCAATAGGATTGCTACTGAATAAATTGGGCTAATGATAGTGGGGTCGTAATTTCAAATTCTAACTTATTCCACCTTCCAACCCCCATATTTCTTTTTGTTAATCCATAAAGCACTCTCAGCATAGTACAATTATTTATTGGTGCATGAATTTCCCCACCCACTGTATCAGATCATTGAGACTTGGTTGCTAGTGTTCACTGAACCCAAGCCAAATGTAGACCCATGGGAAATGTGTTTATGCAAAAGACAATAAACTATGAGATTTGTTTTCAACAGGTGATTATAACATTGATGAAAAGGAAGACACCGAGCAAAGGCGAAATGTGATTCAAACTATCCCTCATTACCACTACAATGCATCTGTTAATAAGTACAGCCATGACATCGCCTTGCTGGAGCTGGATAAGCCTTTACTACTAAACAACTACGTAACACCTATCTGTGTTGCCAATAGGGAATATACAAACATCTTCCTTAAATTTGGTTCTGGCTATGTAAGTGGCTGGGGGAAAGTCTTCAACAAAGGGAGACAGGCTTCCATTCTTCAGTACCTGAGAGTTCCACTGGTCGACCGAGCCACATGCCTTCGGTCCACAACATTCAGCATCTATAACAACATGTTCTGTGCTGGTTACCGTGAGGGAGGCAAAGATTCTTGTGAAGGAGATAGCGGGGGACCCCATGTTACTGAAGTGGAAGGGACCAGTTTCTTAACTGGCATTATTAGCTGGGGTGAAGAGTGTGCCATAAAAGGAAAATATGGAATATATACTAAAGTTTCCCGGTATGTCAACTGGATTAAGGAAAAAACAAAGCTAACTTAATGAAAAACCTATTTACAAAGGAAATTCACTGGGATTGAAAATAGACCAAGCCCTTTACTAACTAGTCATTTTTCCCAACTCTTGCTAAATATATAAGTTCGATAAATACTAGTTCCTCTGTACAGAGGAAGATCCCATCTAGAATCTATATTGTACTAGATCGAGTAGGTTATCAAACGTAATCACTAGAGAAATAGTTTGGTAAGAGATTTTACTGTTTCCGTAAGTCCAGCCCTTGGTAAAATGAGAAAGTGACGTTTTCCATGGCGCCCAGCAGGAACCCTAGTCCTCAACTGTGATGACTTATCCCATCCTCCTTCTTAGTAGCAATCTATGTTTTAGAGCTTCCTTGCCTCTCTCAAATTTATTGATTGTGGATCCAGAATCTTTAGCCCATTTAAGGCCAGAAGCACACAGGAGCAGCTAATAGGTCAAAACTCATCAAAACTGCTACTTTCTCTCCTTTTTTTCCCCTGAATACTGCATCTTTTCACACTCCCAACCCCCACATCAATGTTCCCCTCCCCCACTCCCACTCTTCCTCTCTCCAGCCTTTGGAGAAAGAAGACAGTCTTTTTTAATGCGTACACATATATACACACCCACCAACCACATACTTGCTTTCAGCTTGGTCTCAAACTTACTTTGAATAACATGGGGATGAGGTACACTGCCTCCAATCATAAGAGGGACTTTCCCTTTAATACACTATCCAGTATAGTTCCCTAAGAATGTGTAATTGGTGATCATGGAGGCCTGACCAGGCATGGTTCTGAGAAGGCACATTCACATGTCATTGCAAGTATAAAAAACAATGACATTGATCAAAATGCATTGCCCCAGTCTGATAAAAAAAAATCATGGTAATAGAAAGTTAATGATGAACCAGACAGTGTGGTACATGCCTTTAATCTCAGCACTCAGGAGGCAGAGGCAGGTGGATTTCTGAGTTCAAGGCCAGCCTGGTCTACAGAGTGAGTTCCAGGACAGCCAGGGCTACACAGAGAAACCCTGTCTTGAATAAAACGAACAAGAAAGAAAGAAAGTGAATAATAAATTTAGCCATATAATTACACTGTAGCATACTGGTAAATATCTGAGCAAGAAGATTTCTTAAAAACACCTCAGAACCTTATTTGTAACAATCACTCATTTCTATTGTAGAAATCCCCTTACCTTGGTAGACTTCAATCTATTAGCATGAAGTTATTGAACAAGGAAGTTAAGAAAGCATGCAAAATTGATCTTAAAACAGTGCTTTAGTCCATATTTAGCCTAGAACTAGCTGAGTTTTCAAGGACTAGTTTAACAGTGTGTCTCCAGCATTCTCCAGTGCCAATCAACAAGACAACTTTCCTAAGCGAGACAACCAACATAAGTGTCATGTGTCCCACAGCAGGCTCAAGGATGGGAGTCATTGCGAATGGTCAACCGAATTGCCCATTTCTGGTTTTCAGCTCACCAGTGAGCTTTGTTACTATAATTAATCTTGTTATATTGAATTTTCTAGAGGGTTGCTGACAGTCCAACATGTTTCTCACCTGTGACTTAATGAATTTGTATTTTAACTATGATCTAGATCTCTGTATAAATTTATTTGATATTGAATACTTAATGATGTATAACTGGAACAAATGTCAAAAGCGTGATTTGAACCCCTTGGCACTGCCGCCTGCTCCCACCAAACAAAGTGTACTCACTACTGCCAATTTTACTTAAGTTCCACTATTTACTGCCTCTTTCTTTGTCTTGCAAGAATTATCAATAAACATCATTCTAAATTTCTCCATTTCTTGTTAAATCATTTAGAGGCATATCCCAAAGAACACAATCAGCAAAACCCTGAAAAGAATCCATCTGATGAAATATATAATACAGTCTTTATGCTCCGATGTCCCCCAACTTCATGAGATATTTGCACTACATCTGAAGAGAACAATGCCTTGAATCCACTTGCAGGTCTAATGAACTATGTGCATGTCCTTGGATAAGTCACATACCCTGTAGGTGGAGGCTGCTCATTCGTTTCCCAGCTGCACAGACCCAAAATAATCACACAGAAACCATATTAATTAAAACACTGCTTAGTCTATTAGCTTGTGCATATTTTTAGCTAGCTCTTACATCTTAAATTAACCCATTTCTATTAATCTGTGTATCGCCACATGGTTGTGGCCTACCGGTAAGGTTCCGTGCAGCATCCAGTGTCTGTCTTGTGCGGCCACTACATGGCTTCTCTCTGACTCTGCTTACTCTCTCCTCCTCTATCTGCTTGGAATTCCCACCTTGCCCTATTCTGCACTGCAATAGGCCCAAAGCAGATTCTTTATTAACCAATGGTATTCACGGCATATAGAGGGGAATCAATACCCTTTGAGGAATTAATAACTCCATTTCTATAAGGGAATTTGAGAGGACACTGTTCAAAGGCCTTTGAGATGTTAAGATTGTGTAGTTTTTTGTTCTTCATTCCTTCAACAAATATTCAAGTAGGTGTTCCCTGTGTAGCATTACCAATAATGCTGATTACATTTTGAAATAAGTATATTTGCATTTGAAAAGTTTCTTAAAAGTATGTGAACTACCACTAGTGCCTACTACACTAGGACATAGCAGTTGCCCAATAAATGTTAGCTGGAGCTCCAGCGATGACTCAGTGGTTAAGAGCATTTGTTGTAGCACTTGCTTCTTGTAAGTGACCCAGGTTCAATTACCAGCTCCACATCAAGAGGCTCGCAACCATTTGCAGCTCCAGCTCAAGGAGATTTGATGCTCCCTTCTGGCCTCCATGGGCACTGCACTCATGTGGTGTACTACAGACAAGCAGGCACATGCAGATATACATGAATAAAAATAAATGATTTTTTTAAATGTTAGATTAATTGGAGTAATAGCAATTAGCCATGCATTGAGCATCCTGAAATATGACCACACCTAGATTACAGAAATCAATTTTGTTATCATTGACTAAAGGAGAGGAAGAGAGATGAGTCACTATAAGTGTCAATTTTACATTTGAGGAGAATGCTGGCTCGTTCATGACGCATGTTACTTCAAGTTTGAATAACTAAGGCTCTATGACCCCAGTGCTCAGTTGGGAAAAGACAGTCACTGATGTTGTCATGGAGACCATCCTTTACAAAAGAAGCAATGATGAACTAGCCTCATACCTCAAGCCATTGGCTCTCTGTGTGGCACAGGGAGGAGCTTCTAAGCCTCTGAATCTCTGAGCCATAATTACCCTTTCTCCCATGTGTTCAAAAATGATTGAATCCATTCTGAGCCATATGTGCCATGTTGTCAATACTAAACATGTGGGCCTTTAAGCGCAACTACGAGCCAGCAGTCTTAGAGCCAAGGCCTCACTGGATTCTGCCTAGGTCACTTGCAGTCACTATATAAGAGTCATTAGTACATTCCAAATTGTTGTAGCTACTTAACCTAAACAGGCTGGTATAATATTGGAAGTGACAGATTGAAACAGAACTCTTGCTGAGTGAAGAAAAGTGTGTTAATATCATGCACACATTTTACCTTGCTGTTTAAATCTGATTGCTTTTAGTTCTTTGAAATATTAGTCATTTTATAATGTCAAGAATAAATATGGTCTGATTTTCTCTGCCAAGGGAAAAAGAAACACAACCATTTACAAAGTGCTTCCTTATACATTCTATATATTTTCAACATAAGGGTGTCAAAAATGCAAGGCATACTAAGTGCCATCCAATCCACTGCGCTTTTACAGATGACGATACTGAGGTCAAGAGAAGGCCAGGCCCAAGAAATACAATGGCAGAGTCTAGAAGAGAGAACACAGCGCTTTCAGCTGGAGTACACTCATGCTGCTGTCGGTGCTTGTACAGCAGCCAGGGCTAGCTGCTTGATTGAAACCTATTCAGATCGTCTGGGAGTGAAAACTGCCTGGCATTCTTAATGATATTCTGAGTGGGAAGCAAGTGATAAAATCAAGAACAACAGGTAGCCTGGGAGGCAGAGCAGCAGTCCAATAAGCTGAAGCTGCAGACCCTGGCTCATAGCAGGTAACGACATGGATATAAACCTTCAGGACTTGTGCCTGGCTTGTATTCCAGCTGTGAGCACTCGGCCTTCCAGATGTGACATTTGACTTGTAGAGTATGTTTTTCGGCGGAATCTGGCACACAACTCCAGCACAGTAGTACTTTAGACTTTAAGGTCATGCTGGGGAAAGCAGACACGGGCCGCACTAGGAGACCACGGGCTACTGCAGAAGCTATTGGGGAGCTTCACGAGGCCTTCAAGGGCCCGCTGGAGCTGGACGCCTACCAATGCGGCCCAGCTATGCAAACCAGGCGAGCACTCCAGCTGCTGACAGGCCTGTCTGGGGAAAGCAATCAGAGTGCTTTTTTCAATGTGAGACTTATGCCATCTAGAAATCTCAGTTATGACCACAAACATCTAGAATGTTCTGTCAACCATAGAGGCTGTTGAAGGATTTGTAGCAGAAAAAAAAAAAGACTGTGGGAACACTGGGGACACATTCTTTCCAACCATTCCACATCCACAGATCTGTCTCCTTCCCTCCCACAGTTTCAAGCAGAGCTTTTTCACCCTGTCCATCAGATTTTTTTCATTAATCACAACTTCTAATAAAGGTAAGGGTAGCAGAGGCTTTCATTCAAAAATCTACAAAGAAACACGAGTTACTGAAATCGGGTCAAGGCGCTATCTCCACACCCCACAGAACACGGCAGAGCTCTTTCGGTCAGGCCCCATCATCTCACTGTAGTCCAAGAGCGACCCTTTTGGGTGAGAGGTAAGTGACAGAAATAGGGAAATTCCTGATTCCACGGACTTGCATTCAAAAGCTGCTTCGGGGCTGGTAAGATGGCTCAGTGGATAAAGGCAACTGCTACCCAGCCTGCCCACCTTAATTCTTTCCCCAGAACCAAGATGATGGAAAGAAAGAAGCAATCCCTACAGTTTTGACCTACACGCACACACCATGGCCACTTTAATGCTTTAAAAGTACATTTATTTCTGTACTCTCATCTTCATGCCATGGTGTGTGTGTGGAGGTCAAAACTTGCAGAATGATTACAGATCTGCACCTATGACATGGCTTGCTGTTGAGGTCACTAAGATTAAAAAAAAAAGACCCACATGTTGTACAAGTTTTAATAAATATCCCTCTATACATAAAAGAATTTTCTTCTTGAACTCTATTACAAAAATAAGCACTTTTTTAATGAGATTTGCTACTAAAATTCCTCCCTAGGAGAGAGAGAAGTAATGTCTACAGTCCCTCCCAAGGTCTTGATCATTGGAGGGCAGCCCCAATAGAACAAGGCAGTGCCCATAGGAATGCACAGAGACTATGATGGCACACAGAAGACCTACACAAGCTCAAGGCAGACAAAAACCCCAGCATGGAGAGGGGAAGGAGGGTATGAAGCCCACCCCTAGCTGAGGACCTATTGGCAACTGATGGCTTCTAGGAGATGGAAAGTAAGTTTTCTTCAAAGATATGGCCACCACACTGTAGGGCAGGCTCAGCACCCAGCGGTATTTCTGCAGTACAAATTGCACTCAACGGGTTAAAAAGGAGAACTTGTGAAGTTGGGTGAGTAGAGAGGTAGAGATGGATTTGGGAGGAGATTGGCAAGGTGAATAAGTATGATCAAAATACACTGCATGAAATTCTCAAAGAATTAATAAAAATATTGTTTAAAAAATATTTGGGGGGCTGGAGATATGGCTCAGTGTTTAAGAACACTGACTGCTCTTCCCAGGTTCGATTCCCAACTGTCTGTAACACCAGTTCCAGGGACCCAACACCCTCACACAGATGTACATGCGGGCAGAACACCATTGCACATAAACTAAAAATAAATTTAAAAATAAATGAATAAAATAAATAAAAATATTTGGAAGTCTATGAGAGTAGAGTTTCCTCCTTAGTACACTAAAGCCTAGTACGAACGGGGAAGGGAACTAGAGAGATTACTAATCAGAACCATCCACTACCATTTAACTGAGGAAGGAGTCTTGCCATGTTCTTTTGTTTCTGTTATCAGGGCTCACTGCTCACACTGCTGCAGAGCTCTCAAATAAATCACGCTGTGTCTGAGCATGACCCCATTCTGCAGTTGTTCTTTGCTCAAATAAATAGTGTTAAACTGATTTCTGTCTAAAGTGTTCCTTTTTTAAAGTTTTTATTTATTTTGGTTTCTGTATGAGAGTGTTTTGCCTGCATTGTGTATGTACGCCACGTGTATGCCTGGTGCCTGTAGAGGAGAGAAGAGAGCATCAGATCCCCCATACTATAGCGTTATCTGTCCCTCAAATTTTACATTTTATAAACAAAGGAAGCATGGTTCTAAAGATTTAATCATTTATTAAAGGTTTAAAGAAGCAAGTTGTGGTGGCACATACCAGTAGGATTTGCTGAAGGAGGCAGAGGCAGAAGAATCGTGAGTTCGAGGCTAGCCTGGGTAAGGATTTATTAATTTGTATTTTATGTTTATAGGTGTTTTAATTGCATATATGTTTATGTAACATGTGTATACAGTACACAATAGATTCTTTTGAAGGCCAGAAGAAGGCATCAGATCCTCTGTATCTAGAGTTACTTACGGCTGTAAGGCAAGGCACCATGTGGTTGTGGAAACTGAACCCAGGTCCTCTAGAAGAGCAGCCAGTGCTCTTAACCACTGAGCCGTCATTTCCAGCCCCAGGGGTTCTACTCCTAATCTTTATCTTCTAGGACTTAAAACGGCGCATACAGATGAGAGCATAGGCATGAAAACATGTAGGAGAAGCACTGGCTGAAATGAAATCCTTGTGTCCAAGAACAACAGCGTGTCTGAAATGTTAAACTTCGTTATTAGCTCATTTAGGTACAAATTCTAGGATGAACAAGGTTGGAAAGAAAACTAAGCTCTGAACCCATAAGCATAAGGTATAACAACAACAAAGCTGCCCAGTCAAGAGAGGAAGCGCTGCTGACAGAGGTCTGTGTAGCTTACAGATCAGGAAAGCAATGTATGGTAAGGACCGAGAAAGAGGCCCGCACTCTAGGCAGTCAGTCCTCTGTGCGGATTTGTTTCCCATTTCCTAAGCGTTAGTGAGAAGGCCTTCGGAGCTGTAACAGGAGCGACAAAGAAGTAGGTTTCTGTATCAGTCTCCCTTCCGACAGCACAGTGGTTACTTTTATTTTTTTTTTTTTACATTTATTTTCTGAAGACATCTGCATAGGTGTATTGTCTTTTAAAGAGTTGCTTATTTTATTTTATGTACATGAGTGTTCTGCCTTCATGTATGTGTATGGTAGGTATGTTTACTTTGTGCCATGGAAGTGAGAAGTGGACACGGACCCCCTATAATTGGAGTTATGCCCCATTGTAAACTGCCATGTGGGTACTGGGAACCAAGCCCAGGTCCTCTGAAACAGCGACCGGTGTTCATTTTTTTTTGAAAATAAATATTTTGATACAGTATAGTCTGATCATGGATTCTTCTCCCTCATCACTTCCCAAATCCTCCACACCCACCAAACTCTATGCCTCCCCTACCTTTGGAAAACAAACAGGCAAATACAACACAGACACACACACACACACACACAAATACACAGCAAAACCCATGAAA
This sequence comes from Ondatra zibethicus, assembly GCA_004026605.1. Lineage (NCBI taxonomy): Eukaryota > Metazoa > Chordata > Mammalia > Rodentia > Cricetidae > Ondatra > Ondatra zibethicus. The sequence continues at coordinate 2,541 of PVIU01027077.1, read as the reverse complement.
ACATAACATCAGAAGCCATAATATACAAACAAAAGACCGGTAAGGTTTTTTAAAAAGCCCAAACAAAGCAATATGAGGCAAAAAGTCTACAGAAATATCATTTAGTTCACTTCCCGCTGGCTATCTACTGCTAGGCAGGAGGCCTAGCCTTAAGTGTGGTTTATATACCCAGTAAGTCTCCATTGGAGAGAACTAACTTTTCCTTTGCGAGTGTTTGGCAACTGGAGCTAGATTCTATGTTATGGATGGAAGGCAGTGCTCACTGCTCCCTCTCAGCACTGGGGCCCCATCGGCAGCCAGCATTCTTAACCATCCCTCCAGTCCCTGGCGTAGTTATTGTCTTTTGTGTTCAATATCACTCCTACTTTAGATACTTGGGAATTTTGCACAAGAGTGTGGTTAGTAACCTCCGTTTTCCCTTCCATTTCGTGTCTAACAATGGTTTATTTATCTAGCAAGTGTGCACTGAGTTTCTCGGAGTTTGGACTCTTCCTTTAGAGCTGTTTTAATTGTGTTCAGGACCAGCCCCTGAGCCAAACAGCCACTATCTTCAGAAGTTCTACCGGGCCAAGAAACTCAATTATTGCTGTGAATGAGCACGAAATGCATGCTGCAAATTATAATTTTAAAAAAACTTTAAGAAGGAAAATGTGGAGCCAGAGATAAGGCTCGCAGTTAAGAGTATTTGCTGCTCTTCAGGAGCAGGTTTGGTTCCCAGCACCCAAAAGGCAGTTCATGACCAACTCTAAGTCCAGTTTTTGGGGTATTTTCTACCCCTTTCTGGCCTCAGCAGGGACGGCACACACATATGATATGTATGCTACTAATCAGGCATACACATACACATAAATAAGAATATTTAAAAAGAAGTGGAATGAATCAGGCATGGTGGAACACCCCTTTAATCCAGCACTCAGGAGGCAGAGGCAGGGAGGTTCCTGAGAGTCTGAGTCTACAGTGTGAGTTCCAGGTCAGCCAGAGCTGCTCAGTGAGATCATCTCTCAAAATTTTAAAAGAGTAGACTGTTCATGACGTAAAAATATTGAGTTAACGTGACCTTTGAGAGGTTCTCAGATGACAGCTGCTCACACATTCCAAAGTGAAAGTATTTCTTCCACACAACCCAGTCTTTATAAATCCACAAAGATTCGCCTTATGGTGACTTTCCACTGTGCAAACATATATGTTCGTAGGAATTTGTAGCTATTTGTAAAAACTGTGAGAAAGAGGTCTTGCCAAATTCTCAGCGACATGTAAGACAACAACAACAACAAAATAAAACCCAAAGGGGCACATGGAAGGTAAGATTGAAGCACTTTCAATCATCATGGGAAAGGACATTTTATTCTACTATCCTAGTACTAAAAGAAAGCAGAATATTTTCATATGAAAATATTAGTGCCATAAAAATGTATGGAGAATAACATGAACTCTTGGGTACCACCCCCATCTCTTTCTCTCTCTTTCTCTCTCTCTCTCTCTCTCTCTCCCTACCAACATTGATTTACTTTTCATTATCCTGAATCACATTTGTTTACACTAAGTCATGCATTAAAACATCATTTGCACAGCTTATATTTCATAATTTCATGTAAATGTTATCCTATTGTTTTATGTTATATTTTCATATGAAATTATACTTATTGGTAATACTATGTTTGGTTCTAAAACATCTGTTTTTATTTCTGTACAAATTTTATTGTATCACCTTCCATAATGTAGTTACCTGATTACCAGCTTGTTGTTTATGTTCTTTCTAATTTTTCTGTCTGCCAAGAAATGCTAGTAAAAGTATCTTGGCAGTTATGTGGGTGCATGTCCACCAGAGAAATTACTAAGCCTTCATGCACATACTTTAACTACACTTGATATTAGCAAACAACTCATTAAAGACTTATACCAACTTATGTTCTCAGCAGCAGGGTATGATACAGCTCTTTTTTTCTTACTTTTTTTTCTTTGTTTTTATTGATATTTATTGAGCTCTACATTTTTCTCTCCTCCCCTCCCTGCCTCTCCTCTACCCTTCAACCCTCTCCCAAGGTACCCATGCTCCCAATTTACTCAGGAGATCTTGTCTTTTTCTACTTCCTATGGAGATTAGATCTATGTATGCCTCTCTTAGTGTCCGCATTGTTATCTATGTTCTCTGGGATTGTGATATGTGGGCTGGTTTTCCTTTGCTTTATGTTTAAAAACCACTTATGACTGAGTACATGTGATAATTGTCTTTCTGTATCTGGGTTACCTCACTCAAAATAATGTTTTCTAGCTCCATCCATTTGCCTGCAAAATTCAAGATGTTGTTATTTTTTGGCTGTGTAGTACTCCATTGTGTAAATGTACCACATTTCCCTTATCCATTCTTCGGTCAAGGGGCATTTAGGTTGTTTCCAGGTTCTGGCTATGACAAACAATGCTGCTATGAATATAGTTCAGCACATGTCCTTGTTGCATGATTGAGCATCCTTTGAATATATAGCAAAAAATGGTATTATTGGTTCTTTTTTTTTTTTTTTTCTTTTTTTTTTTTTTTTTTTT
>PVIU01027076.1:0-21021 GCA_004026605.1 Ondatra zibethicus | reverse complement strand
GGTAGGGGTGGGGGTGGGGATGGGGGGTGGGGATAGGGGGAAGGAGAAGGGAGAAGGGAAGGACTGGGGAGGGCTTGGAGGAGTGGGAGGATGGAGATGTAGGAAGGGCAGATATTGGAGCAGGGAAGAAGATAGCTACATTAAGGGAGCCATTTTAGGGTTGGCAAGAGATTTTGCTCTAGAGGGGATTCTCAGGAGTCCACGGGGATGTCCCCAGCTAGGTCCTTAGGCAGCAGAGGAGAGGGTGACTGAACTGGCCTTGTCCCATAGTTACACTGATGAATATCTTGAATATCACCATAGAAATTTTGTCCGATGGATGGAGATAGAGACAGAGACCCACAGCCACATCAGAGCAATGGACTGAGCTCCCAAGGTCCAGTTGAAGAGCAGAAGGTGGGAGAAGATGAGGAAAGAAGTCAGGACTGCGAGGGGTTGGTCCACCCACTGAGACAGTGTGCCTGATCTAATGGGAGCTCACCAAATCCAGCTGGACCAGGACTGAAGGAGCATGTGATCAAGCCGGACTCTCTAAATGTGGCTGCCAATGGGGACGGAGTGAGAAGCCATCAATAATATTACTGGGACCTGTCTCTTCTGCATGTATTGGCTTTTTGGGACCCTAGTTTACTTGGATACACACCTTCCTAGGCCGGGATGGAGTGGCTAGGGCCTTGGACTTCCCACAGTGCAGGGTACCCTGTCCTCTCTTAAGGATGGAGGGGGAGGGAGGAGGGTTGGTGGGGGAGTGGGAGGGGAATGGTTGAAGGGGAGGAAGGGTCAATTTTTTAATTGAAAAATAAAAATTTTTTTTAAAAAAGGACTCAGGATTTCATCACTCCATTTTGTGATGTTCTGGTTGAAATCACCCAGCTACTCCCTATATGTAGGGTACAATTATTTTAGCTGACATTTGCACGTGACTATACACTTCTCCATTTAAAATTACACGACCCTTCCAATGGTTGATTATATGGGCTTTTTTTTTTAAGGAGCAACAATAAAGAGCACATTGGACTTGGTCTTCTAACTGTGAAAAAAAAAACAGAAATAGTGGAGGAGTGAATCTGGTGGAGAGAAGAAGTGGCTAGGAAGACTGGGAATAGTGGAGAGAGGGAAAACTGAATTTGGGATGTAATGCATGAGAGAAGAATGAAAAGAAAAGAAAAAAATCCTCTCCAAAGGTTCAACAATCAGATGTATGCACATATGCTATCCTCACTAAGGTATAGAGTGAGAAAGTTTTAGCTTTGCTTTAATCCTTTCAGTGGGGATGCCCTTCATTTTCTTTCTCCCTTGGATCAGAATAACCTAATTAAAACAGGTAAGAATATGTTTCAGTGGCTCCCAGATCCCTTGTTGAATTAAGGATCAAAGTTTGGAAACTATCAGCAATAAATCAGTCTCATTGCATGTGTATACACTGAAATTCATGCATGCCATTTCTAAAATTACTCCCATTTGTTTAGTGAAAAACCTCATTCATGCCTATGACCTCGAGTATCCCTGCTTCCATTTTCAGTGACTCCATTAATTAAGTGTAAACTATTAACGTCTTTAAAGACTCTATTCCAGGACAAATACGTGGTAGACTCCAGGAGACACAATAATCAGAAGGGAATAGAGGATGGGGTGGTACATTAAATGCATTGGCAAGAATAAAAGTATATAATTGGTGTCTGGGACATTTAGATGAGGAGAGAAAGAAAAGAGAAAAAACAGGAAGTAATGTAAAGATGGAAAGAAACCACCAAACTGAGAAAGTATCTGTGAATCTGAATTTTGTGTTACCTTTCCTTTCTTTCAAATAAACAACAAAGGGTAAAAGCAAGGCTTGTCCATGGCCCAATATTACGTAAATGAAATATCTCCAGGTTTGAAAAATCTTATCCTGTTGCTTCATGAACTTTTTAATATTTTGTATATTTTTGAGGTGATAATTTAACTGTGATATTTCTCCCTTCACTTTCCTGCCTTCACACCCTCTCATATACCTCTCCTTACTCTACTTCAAATTCATGGCCTCTTGTTTTTTTACTACTGAATTTTAATGTCTCCTACATATTTTGGTTGTTATGTCCAAAACATGTTTTTATTTTATTCATCAAAATAATTTCTTCTGCAATTCACTACGTTCAACCGTCACAAAAAAGGACTATGTTAGTGATAGGGAGAAAAAATGGCCATGGTGGTCTCCATATGCTAGGATATTGCATCCTTGAAGATTCTTTGGAATATGACCCAATTAAAGGCCCTTGGTGGGTTTTATTTCACACCTCTGTATTATTTAATGATGCATCTAGATTCCCAAATTCCAAGAAATCATATTCTCCCGCACAGGTGGTGGTGTTACCCATCTCCTACAGAATTCAGCTGTCTGTGTGGCAGCTGAACATGTGATCCAGTGAAATGTCCGACCCTAAATACTAAGGAAAATCAGACTCACCAGGTCTCCTCTTCCTTCCAGGTTTTGCAAGGCTCTGCTCACAGGTGAGGTTCATCCACCACCCTGGAAATGTGACCACCTGAAATAACAGGTTGCAGACCTTACTGGAGTATAAAATGATTTATAGGTTTTAGTCAATGCCCTTCATAATATCATTATAAATCCGCCCATTCCTAAACTTCAGGTTGCAGAATAGTCTGTGAGTTTCATTTTAACAGAGTCACTCGTGTCTTATATGCAAGTTACGGCTTAATCCTACCTCTTCTTTGCTGTCAACTCTCTGACTATCCCTGAGAATGTCATACATAAAAGCAACCACTAAAGATAGAGACAATGCTGAGCTCACTCTTTCTGTGTCTGAGATCAAAATGAAGGCCAGCAAGTTCTACAAGACATTCAGTCCAACTTGGTGGAATAAATCAGTGGTGGGATAGTTAGAAGTAATATGGCCTGGGGCTCTCAATAAGATATTAAATCACTGTCCCAATTGTTAAGTGTCTCCCTCCAAAGTAACACTTTTTCTCCCCAATGGACAGCGACAGAAGTCAAAATACGAACAACAAAGTACCTTGAGACCTTGTTACTGAGGCAGCTCATTGCCTAATCAGTATAACACAGGGGAAAACAGATCTGACTGAGGTATTAGGAACAGTCCCTGGGGTGAAAAGGCTAGTTTTCCTTCAGGAAGACAACAGGGTCCCATTGGGATCTATGCCATGCTTTCAGCCCAATTCTCTAGTACCAACAGATGGGAGTGTAAGGCCTTATGAATTCTAAGAAGTAAACCAGTTTCCTAGGAGGGTTTGAGCAAGGGTTCCTACTGCTAGGCACACACACACACACACACACACACACACACGTGACCTCTGATGCTTTTACACTAGAATTGATTTTAAAATCTCTGAGTGAACTCATCAATTCTGTCCCTAAATTAAACTTTTTATGTTTTAAACGGGTATCATTTACCTCGGCACTGATTACCTCACAAACTACACTCATTCTGAGGCCTTCAGCTCAATTTGACCTTGTGCTTCAGCCTAACCAGATTATTCTTCATATACTACTTTTAACTTTCTATATCCTAAAAAAAGTTTATTGTGTTGTTTTACCCTCAGAATTCGAAACAGTTTTTGCATATATTTAATTCTTTCCTCATTTTTTGCAGGGATCTTATACTTCTAATTTAATTGTCATTACCATTATATGAAAACTTTCCACTCACACACATTTTGTTATCTTATTGCACCTAGAACTAGTATTCTAACAATCATTGCTGACACATCATATATTAGGGATAAAATAAGAAATGATTGCTTTTTCATGTCATGATACATTTAGTTAAAAACTGAACATGTTGTAGCTATTCTGTATTTTGTTTCATGTTATGAAATTTCAGTGCTGTTTGCCTTTGTCCACTCTTTGGTCTGTGAAGAGTCACTGCAGTATATGAATGCTTAGGCCTTCTTAGTTCCTTACCATCATCACCTTAGAGACAGTGCGGTATATGAATGCTTAGGCCTTCTTAGTTCCTTGCCATCATCACGATTGCTGACTGGCATCGCTGCTGCCATTGTCAGCTTCCCTCACAAGGTTTTTCCTGTGAATGCTCAGTTGAGAAGTCAGTTATTGGTTTAGACAGATTGCACTTCAACACTCAGAATCCATCAGATCTCATCTTCTGCTGATCAGCCTGTGCACAAATTGGGGCAAGCATGCAAAGCTCTAAGGCCTTCTTGAGATTTAAATAGTATTTTTTATTTTATCTCTCCATATCTATTCAATATAGTTCTTGAAGTTCTGACTACAGCAATAAGTCAACAAAAGGAGATCAAGAGGATCCAAATTGGAAAGGAAGAAATCAAACTTTCGTTATTTGCAGATGATATGATAGTAATATATGTGACCCAAAAAACTCTATGAGGGAACTCCTACAGCTGATAAATACCTTCAGGAATATGGCAGGATACAAGATCAACTCAAAAGAATCAGTAGCCCTCCTATATACAAATCATAAAGAAGCTGATAAATAAATCAGAGAATCACCTTTCACCTTACCCACAAATAACATAAAATACCTTGGGGTAACACTAATCAAAGAGGTGAAAGACTTATTTAACAAGAACTTTAAGTCTTTGAAGAAAGAAATTAAAGAAGATACCAGAAAATGGAAAGATCTCCTATGTTCTTGGATAGATAGGATCAACATAATAAAAATGGCAATTCTACCAAAAGCAATCTATAGATCAATGCAATCCTCATCAAAATCCCAACACAATTCTTCACAGACCTTGAAAGAACAATATTCAACTTCATATGGAAAAACAAAAAACCCTGGATAGCCAAAACAATCCTGTACAATAAAAAAAAACTTCTGGAGGCATCACCATCCCTGACATCAAGCTCTATTATAGAGCTACAGTAATGAAAACAGCTTGGTATTGGACCAAGATATTAATTCGCACATTTTTGAACACCTGATTTTTGACAAAGAAGCTAAAAATATACAATGGAAAAAAGAGAGCAACTTTAACAAATGGTGCTGGCATAACTGGATGTCAACATGTAGAAGAATGAAAATAAATCCATATCTATCCCCATGCACAAAACTCAAGTCCAAATGGATTAAAAACTTCAATATAAAACTGACCACACTAAACCTAATAGAAGAGAAAGTGGAAAGTGGCCTTCAATGCATGGGCACAGGAAACCACTTCCTAAATATAACCTCAGTAGCACAGACACTGAGAGCAACAATAAGTAAATGGGACCTCCTGAAACTGAGAAGCTTCTGTAAAGCAAAGGACACAGTCAATAAGACAAAAAGGCATCCTACCGAATGGGAAAAGATCTTCACCAACCCTATGTCAGACAGAGGACTGATCTCCAAAATGTATAAAGAACTCAAGAAATTAGACATCAAAATTCCAAATAACTCAATTAAAAATGGTGTACTGAACCAAACAGAAAATTCTCAACAGAAGAATCTAAAATAGCCCAAAGACACTTAAGGAAATGTTCAACATCCTTAGCCATCAGGTCAATGCAAATCAAAACAACTCAGATATCATCTTACACCAGTCAGAATGGCTAAGATCAAAAATAGTAGTAATAGCTTATGCTGGAGAGGATGTGGAGTAAGGGGAACACTCCTCCATTGCTGGTAGGAATGCAAACTTTTCAACCACTTTGGAAATCAGTATGGCAGTTTTTCAGAAAATTGGAAATCAACCCACCTCAGGATCCAGCAATACCACTCTTGGGCATATACCCAAAAGATGCTCAAAGACATACTACAAAGACATTTGTTTAACTATGTTCATAGCTGTTTGTAAAAGCCAGAACCTGGAAACAACCTAGATGCCCCTCAGCCGAATAATGGATAAAGAAAATGTGGCACATTTACACAATGGAGTACTACACAACAGTAAAAAACAATGACATCTTGAAGTTTGCATGCAAACGAATGGAACTAGAAAACACCATTCTGAGTGAGGTAAACCAGACCCAGAAAGATGAACATGGTATATACTTACTCATAAGTGGATACCAGCTGTAAAGCAAAGGATATTGAGCCTATAATCCATGATCGTAGAGAAGCTAAGTAACAAGGTGAACCCTAAGGAAAACATACATAGATCCACCTGAAAAATTGAAACAGACAAGATCACCTGAAAAAGTTGGGAGCTTGGGGGTGTAGGGAATAGGGAGGGCAGAAGGGGAAGATGAGGGAAGAAGGGGAGTGGGGAGGAGAACTTGAGGAAATGGGATAGTCAAGATGGAGGAAGGACAGAGATGAGAGCAAGGAAAGAGATATTTTGATTGAGGGAGACATTATGGGGCTAGCAAGAAACCTGGCTAGAGAAATTCCCAACAATCTTTTCCTGGCTCCACCACACAGTGTGGGTCAGACTCAGCTGGCCGCAGTGAGTGTGCATGAACTGCTACAATCTCCTCAGTAACCTAGGCCATTGCTAGGTCAAACGCCATACTCTCTTCATTCTTTTCAGCTGCCCAGTAGCAATAGACGCCCAAAGTACTGCCACTTGCAGGGGAGAAGGCAAGGCCTTATTTTGGCCTCTCCAAGACCTGGAGCAACCTGAAGGTGGCAGCGGATACACTGGCAGTGCGCGAAGGTAGGAAAATAATGTTTGCAAACTCTAGGAATCTCTGCCTTTGTTTCTGCTTCATTTCAGCTCCTCTAGCTATCAAAATAAATTTAAACGACTGTACGGATAGTTGAATACTATTTCCTTGTCTCATATTTACAAATATTTACAGTTTACTCCTGATTTTTTGCCCTGCCTTTCTCTTTCATTTTTTATTATCTACTATTTATTTTTGAGCACTCATTACTCACCTTTCCACCTGTGGTGCAATTTTCTCATGGAGTCCCTTACATATGCCCTTGTACACCTGTCCACACTTCTGTGAGTTTTGGGGTTCACCAGTCAGGCCCACATTTTGGTGCCATTTGTTAGGGATTAGCCTCGACAAAAATATCTCTTGTCAGGGTAGAAGTGTGGGGGTTTAGAAAATATTAATAATGAATATGAAGACACGAAAGAAAAATAAAATGGAGAAATATATAGAATAGTATCAGGAGGAAATTCCAGTGAGTACTGAAATTTCACCCACTTAAAATACCCCTGACCCCCAAAAGGTAGGAGTAAGACAAAAAATTACATTAACACGATACAAGGAAATGAACATAGCAATCGAAGGTCAGGGGCTCTGTCACAGTCCGTTGCTAGAACAAAGCAAATCACGATCACACCCTAGACCAAAACATTCTGTAGGCAAACCACTCCCTGGGTGAAATTCAAAGTGAACTCCTTAAGGGAAGTGAAGCCTTAGTAGGATCCTTAGACTTTTGTTTGAGGTAGAAACACATCTACTTCTGTGTTCCTGGAGTACAAGGGCTGGCTATTAGCCACACCTGTTGACAATAACCTTGAGAGAGCTGAACTCTCTGACCTAAATCTGGGTAGGATCTTTGAGACAGAAGCACAATAACCTTGAAGGAATTGAGGTAAGTCCCAACTCTCTCACCTTTGGTCAAGGTGGAAATAGGCTCATATTTTCAGGCCTCCACATTCCCTGAAGACTATGGTTGAATATGTGTGAGGAAACCATAAAGAAACTGCCTGAACTCTATGGGTAGAGCAAGATCTCAATAAGTCTAGAATCAGGTGGCAACATGCACCTAGCAGATGTAGAATATTTAGTTAGTGAAAACAGTAGAAATAGTAAATAGTTATTTGCTTATAGAACCCTTCGATGGTATTTTCTTGATCATGATAAACTGAGAGCAAAAAGAGAATAGAAAATGGATCTTTGAATGATCATAATAATTTTTAACCTCTAGTGTTGATGAACTAAATCCTGACTTGAATTGCCATTACCTCTCACCTACATCTCCTCCTAGAGTCAGTTCATATTCCCAGAATTCCTGGATACCATATCCTCTTGAGTATTTCTCTTATGATACTGATGCAAACATGTTATAAATGATTTTTGTAGCCCTACCTAAAGAGAACTGCATCTATCCACTCATCAAAGTGCAGATTTTAAGATACACTTAACTTCAGGGTATGACTGGTCAGTGTTTCTGAACTGACACTTATCCATAGCTAACAAGCAGAGTTCTGCTTGAAGGCTCTTGAATGTCCCATTAAGAAATGGAATCTTGCCAGGCAGTGGTGGCCCACACAGTTAATCCCTGCACTCAGCAGGCAGAGGCAGAAGCAGGCAGATCTCTGACTTCAAGGCCAGTCTGGTCCACAGAAAAAGAGAACAGCCAGGGACACACAGAGAAACCTTGTCTGACTAAACAAACCAAGAAAAAGAGGAAGAAGATAGAGGGAGAAAGGAAGGGAGGTAGGAGGGGAAGGAGGAGGGGAGGGAGAGAGAGAGAGAAGGAAGAAAAGAAAGAAAGAAAAGAAATGGAATCTTGGCATTAGTGTTTTTATAATACCATTTAACAGAGAGTTTGGTGATTCACAAGCATATTCTGGTTAATTTGTAATTGTATCAAATGAGATAAATGTGTTGGAAAGGCACTGCATATCTACCACTTTAACCCATTTCCTGAGTAAGCCATGACACTATCAGTTATGAGCAAGAGGAAGAAAAAAGAAAAGGTTCTGAGATGAGTCCAATGTAAACAATTCTACCACTAATATCTTGTGACCCAGTAGGTGCACTTTATTCCATACTGACATGTGTCTCAAGAGTATATTCCAAGGAGAAAGAGATGCCCTTCATTCAAGTTCCCTACTCTGAGAATTGAAAGAGACTTTTATGATTCTTGACATGATGAATTAGACACTATTCTGTCAAGCTGCCACAGTGGCTCACACTGTAACCCCTTCAGATTTCTGTGAAAAGCCACACTTTCCACAGATAACCACTTCCTCTGAACTGACTCCTAAGCCACAGGTGGTTAAAGACAGGACTATGGACCATGTGTTATGATTCCTATGATGTCTTAGCTTTTGAGGTCTCAACAGTCAAGTGTCATCACTGTGTCTTCTACCGGCACGCCAGCTCAAAGCATTCACACTGGAAAACCAGAGTAGTCCCCTAATTCTTTCTGAGTGCTAACCTGTATCTCTTGGGTTCATTTCTTAGATTTCAATTAGAAGTTTATGTATGATTGAGTCATTACTTCCTTAGAAGCTTGACTAGCTCAAACTAAACCTGAAGTTGTGAAAAGCATTAGCTCCAATGTGATCTCTCTGTCACCTTTTCCTTGCACATTTTGGAGTGTTTGACATGTTGGAATGAGTTTTTATTAATTCATCAATTCTTTCCCACACCTTTTCTTCCTCTACCTTAAATTTCCTTCTATAACTTTAACTAGCTGACTGATATTTGTCTTCAACAATCTAGATTAAACTTTATGGCCAAGAAAAATGTTGAAAGACATCAGCACATTAGCACAACTTATTCTCTATATTTTTCCTTCCAGCATTTAGTTTTTCCTTCTAGTAAATCCCTTGTGATATTCTTAGTTTCAAATTTGCCTGCCGGGGTAGGCAGTGTATACTTTAAAGAACACCATCTTCTAAATCCAGCCCACAGTCCACCTCATAAACTATGACTCATAGAGAGTACTCTCTCTGGCTAAAGGAGGGTAATCTCTTTCGCTAATGACATGCATGCATTGTTTAGTTAACAAAGAGTTTGTACAGGACTGCATCTGTCTAGATGATGCCCTGTTCAAACTTATACAAACATAGTGATGGCTTAACTACAGCTTACTATGTTCTCCTACTTAATAAGTCTATGGGAGCAAGCACCATTAATGGTTTCATTGTGCTAGTATCCCCAGTCAACATACTTTCTGGCATGAAAGTGGATAATATTTGTTTATTCAATGAATGAGGAAAGCATCCTCAGAGATAGAATAGTAGGCAATTACTTCTTTGGCATGTTTATTCTGAGCTCGCTGGTTTGTTAACAAAACATGTTTCAGTTTCTAAAATACAGGCTGTTCCTGTGAGTCAGTATCCAAAGGTGCTGTGGGATAATGCTCTTGAATAAAACACTGATTGGCCAGTGACCAGGCAGGAAGTATAGGTGGGGCAATCAGACTAGGAGAATTCTGGAAAGAGGAAAGGCAGAGACAAGATGCAGTTACCAGTTAGATGCAGAGGAAGAAAGATGAGAATGCCTTACTGAGAAACGGTACCAAGCCATGTGGCTAAACATAGATAAGAATTATGGATTAATTTAACTCGTAAGAGCTAGTTAATAATAAGCCTGAGCTAATAAAACAAACAGTTTATAATTAATATAAGCCTCCTTCCTTGTTAGTATAGTGGTGAGAAAAAAAAAGCCTCTGTGTGTTTCTTTGGAACTGAATGGCCATAGGATCAGGTGGGACAGAAACTCCCATCTAAACAAAGGCAAAAAGTTTTATTCTACTAATTGCTCAAATTCCTAATGAGGCCCCTGGGATAGGGCCTCACACTAGTTCTCAAGTGCCCCCTGTACAAAGGAACAATTCTCAAGGGACGTCTTTACAATATTGGTTTTGATAGGCCTGTTTCTCTGTCTGGGTAAAACCCAGACAGCACACTCAGATTTAGGGTTTCCAGAGCTGTCTTCTCTGCTGAGAGACCTTCTGAGGTCAACAAAACCAAAGCTTTAGCCTGGAATTTGTCACTGCACTGTGAAAGCCCTTCCAACCCTCCAGAAATGCTGACCTGCTGGCCTTGGGGTTTTTTAACTTTTCCTACTCTGGCTTCATGGAACATCCATCCCAGGTCTTTCTGTTTTCAATTGCAGGCACACCAGCTCCTAAGTAAATTTCTATGATGTCTTATTCCAAGTTTTCAAGAAGTAAGAGCTTGTTGGAACACCACAAAATAAAATAAAAAAGCATAAGAGAATTGGTTTTTAAATTTTCTGGTTTTCTTCCATCTCCCTCTTTTTCTTCCTAATAATTTTAATGATATTGAAGTTTCAGACTTTCCTGATAACTTTCACAATGGCTGGTGGAGATCTAAAGTGATATATAGTATCCTTGCGGGTTTCCTTTTAAATAATGAAAGAATCTGTTGACCGTCAGGCAAAGACAGTAAATAAGACCACCTTTGTACTCCCAGAGTTGTCATCTTCTACTCAGGCCTAGGTGTCTTTGGAGGCAGTGATGCTGAGAGTTAGACATTGCTCTCACATCCAGTGTCTCCTCTTCTAAGTGTAAACATTTTGCTTGAATATTCATTCTTCATGATTTTTCTTCAATCAAAATAATTGACATGTGTGGTCGTATATGCCAGGGCCTCACACCTGTCTCGTCAATTAGTAGATATGTGAGTCTGGCAAATGGTTTATCTCACTGAGTCTCCTTTTCTCTATCAACAAAATGAGAATGATTTGTGTACCTACAGAGAAATTTGATGATTTAAATCACATAGAGTGTCTTCACAGGAGAGCTCATTTTAACCAGATGTTAGTTACTGTAGGTTGTTTCTGTTTCATCTATATCTAGTTCATGGGCCAAAATTGTAGTTCTAACAATTTTTGCCATCTATAAGCTACTTTAATTTCATTTTATATGATCAGTTCTGAGACAGGAGACTTGTTCTGTGTCTTTTCATAAACCTAATCTGGGCATTTAGTCCCTACTTCGAAAAAATAAATATACTTGGCCCACCCAATATGAGTGTGTGCGTTAAGTGAATATATAATACATTGCCTCTGGGATTCTACACACACATGAGGCAGAGAACAAAAAGGGAACACAATTCCCCTTCCCACCAGGTGTTAAGAGCTGTGTTACAAGCATATAACACTGGCTGGGTGGTGGTGGTGCACGCCTTTAATCCCAGCACTCCAGAGGCAGAGGCTGGTAGATCTCTGTGAGTTCGAGGCCTGCCTGGTCTAGAAGAGCTAATTCCAGGACAGCTAAGGCTACTACACAGAGAAATCCTCTTAAGCAAGCAACCAACCAAACAAACAAACAAGTGTGTAACACCAAGTCCATGACTGTGACTCTTCACAGAGAATACCTAACCAACCCCTAAGAAAATAAACAAATCCCTGTGTCTAATACTACACTCCTAAAAAGAATGCATTCTCTTTCAGGCATCACCATTCCATCTGTCAGTCCTTCTGCTAAGGTGAATTTTTTCTTCCAGTGTTGAGATTTTTCAGTAGCAGAAGGTCTGGAGCCACACGCAGGATATCCAGGCTTCAGAGTTAACCTGCCATATCTGTGATCTGGCAACTCTTTTGTCCTTTTTGAAATTATTTCTTCATGTGTCTATCATATAGCTACTTCTGAAGAAGAAAAGATCTTGTAGGCAAAAGTCCACATACTTTTCTCCTATAATTTTTAGAAATGGGGCTGCTTACCTAAATGTGAACTGGGGACTAAAAATCAACTCCAGAGCCACTTATGTGTCCCTTCTGAATAATTGTAGCCAACATCTTCATCTGTTTGTCTTTCTCTATCCTGGCAGCCTTCCAATATCTCCACATAATGAGTGCTGTAGTCATTCCTGCTTCCTGTCTATCTATATATCAGCTTTGCTTTCACTTGACTGCTTAAGACACTCCTTGCGCCTGCAATGACCCTAAAGATAAGAATCATGTGCTCTGCGTCTCACAGCCCCTACGTTCCCGAAACCTAGATCTTTACTTAATTACTGAGTCCTAGCACTGGGTCCCCAAAGCAGAGCTTCTGTGGACATCTAACAAAAGGACGAGTCTCTTCCTGCAGACCGGAAGTGCTCAAAACCATTATTCTACCATGCACTGGTTCATTTAACAAGTATTTGTTAATAGCCTAAACGAAGTCAAAAATTGGGATTGGTTCTAGAAGTATGTATCTAAACCAGTATGTGCTCTGTAATCAAGGAGCTCATTTGATAGTCAAACAAGTAATTGCAATCACATGTGGCAGGAGGATCAAACAATAAATAAAATGTCAAGAATAAATGATGAGAGGAATATATAAATGGAAAACAGTTTGAGACTAGAGTGAAGGAGATCTTTTTAACCCCTACCTATGATGTAATATGTATTCATTATTGTTCAGCACTCATTTTTCTTCCCTCTCTGTGATTTCTTTGCCCTGTGTCAGTACCACTTCTTACTTGAACCTTACAGTAAGTACTGATGTTTGAAAGGCAAATCCTCTTCTTTCTTTGGATACTCCTGGGACTTTAATCTTGTGTATACATATTAGTATTAGTTAAATTAAAAACAAAAAATTGAAAATAATCAACCTAAGATTGGAGTGACCTGTATTGACTCCATAGATCAAACTAGGACTAGGTTAAACAGTGAAGGATTGTCTTTGAATTCATAAACATAACCATTTATTTCAAACCTCTTTAGGATGCTTCATTAAGGTCTGGAAATTTTCTTCATAAATGCCTTTATTCATGAGTACTTGATATTTTTTGAAATGATGGTAAATGTTTTATTTCCTAATTTTAACTTGATATAGTTTGTTAAATACAGAAATACAGGAAAGTTTAACATAAAAAGCAAAGATCTCTTAATAATTCTGACAACTTGTCAGTAACATCTTTTGAATATCCTATGATTGTAATCTGTAAAAAAAAAAAAAAAGCCAGTTTTATTTCTTTCTTCCTTCCCAATCTTTGAAACTTCATTTTCTTTTTCTTACTTTACAGGACTGGTTAGAACACTCAATATAATGTTGAAGAGAAGTAGAAAAAGGCATCAGGTTTATCTTGTTTGTAATCATGAAGAAAACCCTTCCTGACCGTGAACCAGGTATGATGCTTACTGTAGACGAGGCCTGCTGCCTGCTTTTATCAGCTCAGAAGAAATATTTTATTCTCAGCTTTCTATAGGTTCTCCTCGAGTGCAAATATTGAAAAAAAATCTGTAGCCTGTATCAGTAGCAATCCAAATAATGATTTACATTTTCCCCCTTTAAACACTTTTTCTGATGAAATGTAATTGGATCCTTCTAATTTTAAAAAACTTTCCACTCTAAAACAAATCTTCATTGTTTGACCGTTTTATATACTGATAGATTTAATTTGTTAATATCTCATATGAGAATATGTCTATATTTCAGTTCAGTGGCCAATTGCCTTAAAGGTGTTTTTTATGACAATATAACATTGCAATTTTATTAATATTGATGTTTTGAATAAAATTTCTCATATATTTCCTCTAATTGTAGTTCTTTTTTTCTTGTATCTAAGGCATTTATTTTTTTAAATTGATTTTTATTGAGCTCTACATTTTTCTTTGCTCCCCTCCCTGCCTCTCCCCTCCCCCTTCAAACCTCCTCCAGGGTCCCCATGCTCCCAATTTACTCAGGAGATCATGTCTTTTTCTACTTCCCATGTAGATTAGATCTATGTAAGTCTCTCTTAGTGTCCTCATTGTTGGGTGATCTGGCTGGCTAGGCAGGTGTCCCCTTCCTCCCTCACTGCTCCATGTGTGTCCCTCCCGAAGCTGCGTGCTCGGTCAAAGAGGACAAACTTCCCCAAATAGAGGAGGACTGGTCTTCTGTCAAGGATATACGAGTAGCTGTGCTCCCCTGCTAGAACCTCCAAACTAGCTCTCAACGTCTAATTGGAGTTTTTTTCTTTTATTTTTGAGATTATGTTGGTGGAGGCTGCTTGTTTCATTCCCTGCTGCTCAGCCCTGAAAGCCACAGCCATGTGACAATACACAGATTAATAGAAATGGGTTAAATTTAGGTGTAAGAGTTAGCCAATAAGAAGCTAGAACTAATGGGCCAAGCAGTGATTTAAATAATATTGTTTCTGTGTGGTTATTTTGAGGCTGAGCTGCCGGGAACCAACAAGTGGCCTCCTCCTACAAGATTATAATTACATTATTTCTCTCCTTCCTGCCTCCAAACCTTCTCATATACCTTCCCTTCTTCTCTTTCAGATCCATGGCCTTTAATCTCATTAATCACTATTACATGCATAGATATTCCTAAATATAAACTGCTCAGTCTTTTATGTGTGCTTTCAGGGCTGAGCATTTGACACCAATTTGTATACTCTTCTCAGGAGATGACTATCTGTCTCTCTCAGCATTCTTCCCTTGCCTGTGGTTCTTTGTGTATGGTTGAAGCCTTGTGCCCCACTGCCATCCATTTTGACATGTCCAATGGTTGTTGTGATCTAGCTGCCCTCACTCCCCCTGACCAACAGTGGAACTTCCTTGTGGTCTGTAATTGACAAGGATGTTTGTGTTCTTTCTGGCCGGTGGTTTTCCACAGAAGCTTCCCAGTATAAAAGGCTTTAGCTGAGGCAAAATAAAGGTTTCTGTTCTTCCACCTGAAAAGAAGCCTCCATGTGTCAATCCCACCCACCCCCCACCAGTCTAGGTGTCCAGGCTGTGGGCCATGCCAGAAGTGCAGCAAAGTAGAGGTCCCACCAAGATCTGGAAAGTGGGGATTCATGGGGTTGCTCTACCCGCCAGCTAAACCGAGGAGCATAATGGGAAAGGTAACAAACACCTGTTTTTTTTTTCATCCCCAGAGATACTCTAAGGGATGTCCTCCAAAAGATTAGCAAGTATAAAGAAGAAGCAGGAGGGTGAATTGAAGGCTTCAAAAAGTAACTGAAACTCTTAAAGCAACAAGGCATGGAAGTAACAAGGAAGACAGCCAAAGATTTCATACAATAGCTCAAGTTAGCCCCTGGTTTATTGCAGGAGGGGGTTTAAATGTTCCAGACTAGGAACAAGCCAAGTCAGATTAAAAGGAGTATGTGTTTCTTCATCCCCAGAGATGCTCTCAGGGATGCCCTCCAGAAGACTGGCCAGTAGGGAAGTAATAAAGAGGAGGCAGGAGGGTGAATTGAGGGCCTCAAAAAGATAGAATATGTACAGATGTATGTTATTATGTTGATTGTGTTGTCTTTTGTGTTCTGGACTGGAGAAAGACCTTTGATTCTGGGAACTGCTAAGAAAGGTATTTTGACTTTAAAATACAGGCCTAAGGATTTGATGCTTTGGAAAAGAGGTTCTGCTTTTGTCTCCACAGAGGATGAGAACCTGTGGATTCATTGCAAATTTATGTGGTTTGATTCACCGAGATCCCCTGAAATGTTGATGTAAAATACCCCCCAAGAATGCAGCACCCCTGCTCAGCAGGAAGTAGCCAGACAGGTTACGTCCAAATTCCCTAAAAGATTGTTTAAGTGGGGCCCCTTTGGTGGTTCTGGAGCAGTGACCCTGCTTCCCTGAGTTTGCTTTGCTCCATGCAGCAGTTTGGACCCAGAGAGAGTGCGTCTGGGGCCAGAAGGCAGCTGGAGCAGAGCTTTGATAGGCGGCTGCAGCAAAAGGCATGTTGCCCTGGCCCTGTTGGTGCCTAGCCTAGGGGACACCATGGCGGTGTCAGGAGTATCAGCAAATATGACAACAAGTGCTGGACCATAGAAGATTGGCAGAAGAGATACCTTGGAATCACCGCAGCTGTGATTGCCATTATTGCTGTCTCTGCCACTGCAGATACTGCTGTCGGAATTGCACTCTCCCACACTGTGCAGACAGCTGAGACTGTCAACCAACTGGCTGAAAGAGTCAGCAATGCTTTGATATTGCATGCATCTGCTACTGTTATGGAACTCAACCTTCATATGAGAGGGGTTTGGAATACTGCTTTTGTTAATTTTACCACCCAGTTAGTGCATGCTAGATGGTTGCAGCACTGGTCTGGCTTGTTAGTGCTGTCAGTCCTGGGGATACTTGGTTTAGGGCTATGTGTCTGAGTAGCCACAGACAGGCAATACTTTTGGGGGCAGAATGCCACCTAAGACAGGGAATATTAGAGGGCAATTCCCTCTAATACAGGCAAGGTATTCCACTCAAAGTAACAAGACAGGCACCGTTTATTTTATAAAATAAAACAGGGGGAGTTATTTTGATCTAGCTGCCCTCACTCCCCCAACTGACAGTGGAACTTCCTTGTGGTCTGTAATTGACAAGGATGTTTGTGTTCTTTCTGGCCAGTGGTTTTCCACAGAAGCTTCCCAGTATAAAAGGCTTTAGCTGGAGCAAAATAAAGGTTGCTGTTCTTCCACCTGAAAAGAAGCCTCCATGTCTCAATCCCAGCACCCCACACCAGTCTAGGCATCCAGGCTGCACTGGCATGGCAAATGGTGTCCATTATTTATATCATGTTTGGACAGTCTAGTTGGTGACACTTCATGGGTGTAGCTTCTAGCAATAGTAAGGGCCCAAATCTCACAGCAAAGTCCCTAATCCTTTGTCCATTCTTTGGTAATATTCAGTGAGCCTTCGTTGCAAGACTGCTTTGTAGATGTATTCATAGGGCCAGGGCTCCACAATCCTGAATTTTGATTGCATCTGGTTTTCCTACCAGAGAATTAGTGTTACCCTCTGTGGGTTGGGCCTTCCTACATCAATTGATAATTAAGTCAGCCTCCCAAAGACATGACCACAGACCAACCTGATCTAGGCAATTCTTCAATTGAAGTTTCTCCTTTAGATGACTCTAGGCTCTGTCAATTTGAGAATTAAGTTTGATCAAGACATAAGGCTTTTTAGAGGTTTAGTTTACTTGTTTATTTATTGGTTCTTTGAGAAGTTCACAGAGTATGTTTGATCATTTTCACCCCTCCCCAACTGCTTCCAGATGTACCCTTTCCCTACCCACCCAAATTTGTATCCCTGTTTAACCCATCAAGTCCAACTTGTTTTTTCATATATTCTTAGATATGTGACCTTCCACTGATGCATGGTCAACTTACCAGGGACAGCATTCAATCTTAAAGAAATCTGAATCTTCCTTTCCAAAAAGCTACAAATTTACAATAGCTAATCTGCTTGCTGTGGGATTTCATGTATGCCTTCTTTCTCTCAGTTGAGATTTTGTCTGATCTTGTACAAGGAGTGTGCATGTGATAATTCTTCTGACTTCTTATGTGCAACTGTCTTATTATGTCTGGAGGACACAGTTTTCCTGTGTTCATTGACCATCTCTGGCTCTTACATTCTTTCTGCCCCTTCTGCTGCAATGATCCCTGGGCCTTGGGAAGAGGAGAGGTGATCTAGATTGTAGTAGGAGGCTGCTTGTTTGTTTCCACTGCCAAGACCAGAAATAATCACACAGAAACTGCATTAATTACAACAATGCTTTGCCATAATTGGCATAATTGGCTTATGCATATTTCTAGCTAACTCTTATATCTTGAATTGACCCATTTCTATTAATCTATATATCACCATGAGGCTCATGGTTTCCTGGTAAGGTTCTCTGACATCTGTCTCCTTCAGCAGCTACATGGCATTTCCTTTACTCCACCTACTCTCTATATATCTCTTCCAGCCTGGCTATATTCTGCCTCACTATAGGCTGAAGCAGTTTTATTCATTAACCAGTAAAAGCAACACATATATAGATGAACTTCCCACACCATTAGATGAACATTCTGTGAGCCTAATCTAAACCTTGGCCAGATCTAGATATCTGTGTGAATCACCATCTACTTCCAGTAGACTGTTTTCTGATGAGGACTGAGATAAGCATTCATCTATGAGTATAAGGATGAGTCATTAGGAAACAATTTGATATGTATATTTAAAGAGTTTTCTCAATTAAATATCAGTGACAGATTCCTAGGAATGTAACCATTACATTTTACTAAAATTATATTGAAATAAAATTGTGACACTACTTTCCCTCTTTTTAGTCTAAATCTTTTTAAATTGTGTTCTTTATTGATTATTTAAAAAGTTTATTAATGTCTTCTCTAATTTTCTTGGTTAATTTCACTAACATCATACATTCAAACTTATAAACATTTACCTTTATATGCCTTATCATTTTATTTTATGTTATTATCATCTACTTCCTATTATTTTTCTTTCTACTTTAATTTTTGTGTTGTTTTTTTAATTTTATGAGATGGACGTTCTGCTGTTTCAGCCTTTTTAAAAAATAAACATCTTAAGGAATCATTTTACATCTAGTAATCTTCTGGGTAGATCACACATATTTTAGTATATCATTATTTTATTACTATTTGGTTCAAAATAGTTCTCAGGTATCACCATGAGCTCTTGTAAACATGGATTAGAATCCCAAACATCAACTTTTTTCAAATTCTCTATTTTGTTTTTGAAAACTTATAAATTGTTTATGCTCTACTCTAAGAATGTGGTTATTTTCTAAAAGATGATCTAATTTTAAGAGACATTCAAAACAAATTTCATGGCCTATTCACAATCATTATATAAAAAAATCAAGATGTACATGGAAAGAATGTTAGGTTCTTAGGTAAGGCTAATTAAATTCTATCTGCATTTCTAGTTTAAGGAGCCAGTCTACCATTTCTGATGAAATGAGTTGAATTTTTTTTGTTTTTATTTAATTTCATTTTTGTGAATGCTCTTTTCCATGCAAGTGCACATGTTTATGCAGACATGAATGCGCGTGTATACATTGTGCAGTTGTGGAAACCATATGCCAACCACAGTTATTATTGTTTAGGCATCATAAACTTAGACTTACATTTTTTAGTTTTCTAAGTCAGAGTCTTTATTTGCCTGAAACTCTGTTCTAGGGCTGACAAGTCAGTGAACCCCAGGCCTCTGCCTGTCTCCATCTCCCCAGTACTGCAATTACAAGCAAGTTCTATAATAACGTCCTCTTATTTACATATTTTAAAACTGTAAGTTCTAGCGATTGGGCTTGGGGTGCCGTTCTTAGGAAATGAGGACTTTATGGATTGAATTTCCTTACAGCTCCATCCAGGCAGTTTTGAAGTGATTCTACTTTATAGGATCATTGCTCTGTAGGGTGCTCGGGGTCATTCCTGACACAAAGACGTAGTTGTTGACCTTCTCTTTATCTTTTGGATGTAAGGTCCTCAATGGAAGAGAGCGAACTGCACAGAGATAAGGGAGTTTGTTTTCCAAGGTTTCTCTGGTTTCCAAGAATACCAACTCACGCTCTTTGTTGTCTTCTTTGTCCTGTACATCCTGACTCTAGCTGGCAATGTCATCACTGTGATCACATATTGGTCACCACCTTCACACCCCCAGGTATTTCTTCTTAAGTGTTCTCTCCACTTCAGAGACCTTCTGTTCCCTGGTCATCATCCCACGAATGCTTGGTAGCCTTGTGGGTCTAAGCCAAACAATCTCCCTGGAGTGCTGTGAGATGCAGCTCTATTTTTCCTTGGATTTGGAATCACCAACTGTCTGCTGTTAGCAGTCATCGGTTATGATCGTTATGTGGCTATCTACAATGGATTTCATTATAGCACCATCATGAATTGGAGGGTGTGTGCCATTCTGGCATCTTCAGTCTGTGCCACAGGATTCCTTCCCTCACTAGTTCAGGCTGTGTCTGTTTTTAGGCTGCCCTTTTGCAACTCACTGATTAAATATTTCTTCTGTGATGTCTGACTTGTTTTGCATGTGGCTGTGCAGTACCAGTCATCAGAGATGTCTTGACATTAGTTATCAGTCTTCTGGCAATCACAGCAACTGCCACGTTCCTATGCATCTCCTATGTCCTCAGTATTTCCACCATTCTTAAGATCACCTCAGCTGACAGCCAGAAGAAAACTTTTGCTATCTGTACTTCCCACCTCACTGTGGTAGTGATCTACTATGGTTGTGCTTCCATTTTCTACTTCAAGCCCAAGTCAGAGAACACCAGGGACCAGGACCAGCTCATCTCAGTGACTTACACTGTTATATCACTTCTACTCAACCCTGTTGTGTATAGTCTGAGAAACAAAGAAGTCCAGGATGCTCTGCAGAAAATGTTGTGTGGGAAATCGCTATCATGGTTGTTAATTTATGTCCAAATAGTTTCATCTTTTTCTTATGGAACATGATAGGAAAAGTTATATAGCCAGGGATTCATGTGATTAGGAGTCTCGTACATCATAGCCAAGGCCAGGGAGTGGGCAAAAGTGGAACTGGGAGCCAGCCTTTAATAATTTCATTTTATTTCCTCAGCCTCTTTGTTAACATAATAAAAACACAGGTCACTTGCAAGACCTGTGCACAGACACCCATTGGCCCTACTCCAGAAGATAATTACAAGGTCAAAGTATGATCTTATGTTCATTTCAAGCTTA
>PVIU01027075.1:0-21127 GCA_004026605.1 Ondatra zibethicus | reverse complement strand
GCATACCAATAAACCTGTTACCAGTGGAAACACCGTAACCCAAAAATGCTTTGCATACACCTAGACTGCCCAATATTGCCGGGTGGCCACAGAGTCTCCCACACAGTCTGTCAGTCTGAATGTGTAGCTTCCTGGAAGTCGCAGTCAGTGCCACAGCACAGCCTAGCAGCATACTGTGGCTTGCAAAGCTAGCCTGGAAAACGCTAAAGCTCAAAACTTACGTACAATTCCTATCAAACTCACTTGAGCTCTGAACCGTCACATCAGGATCATCTGTATGCAGAGTCGAGTCCTCATAACAGGAACACGAAACATAAAACACAAGCAGGAAGTCAACGCCTGTCACTACATTCATGAAATTCAGCTTAGACTTTGGTTTCCATCTGCTTCACGGCCATGCTTCTGGCAGGGGGCGGGCAAAAATGCCTCAGAATCTTTCTGGAATCATCTTTCTTAGATTTGGTCTACATAGCATGTCATCGAGGGCACCCACCTTTCCTCTCCTGGCCACCAAGTTAGGTCACCAGATTGTAAGAACAAGGATGGGAGTGTGAGGAGCTGATCACTCCAGATGTGGGATGCTGATAAGATTGCCCATATATGGCTCCCATGTCAGATCCTACTAGATACAGCCAAAGAACCCTAAGTGGGACTCTGCCCATCATAGTTGGTCCTAGAACTGAGGTCCCCATCTGTAGTCTGTGACTTGGAAACGATCCATGGATAGGTACAAGGGGTCAGCAGACATGTAATTTAGTATGTACAGAAAACAGCTTTTCTTCTGATGAAAGGGTCTCCAGTTCTCAAAGCTGTCTGTATTAGTTGCTTTTCTCAATGCCATGACAAAATACTCCACAAAAGCAATGTTAACAAAGGAAGTGTTTATCCTGGTTGGAGTCAGGGGTGGGGGCATTCCATGAGGGTGGAGAGATCATAGAGAGGGGAGCATGAGGTGGCTTCTCACATTTTGTGGAGTCAGGAAGAAAAGAGAGTAATGGCCCTGCTCCCCTTGCTTTCTCCCTTTATTCCGTCTGAGACCCCAGCCCGGGGAGCAATGCTGCCCACAGTCAGGGTAGACTTTCCCAACTCAGCCCACTCGACAGACCTAGAAACGCTTTGGCTTGTACTGACCTTCACCATGTTCTTTTCCGTATGAAGGAAGGCAGCTCATGGTGTCTTGAGCTATCTATGTGGCTTTGCCTCTACAGAAATCAGATATTTGCACATCCTAGCGTTAAAGAGATCTGGAAATACAATTCATACCTCTCGTTACTTTAAACTTAGAGCATTATTAAATCCTTAGTAGATTAAGTTATTCAACAAGTTAATGAAGTATGTGCTTTACTTGGTCTTCAATATTTTATAACTGTGTCTCATTAGAATTGGCTCTCTTTGCAATCCGTATGCTTTATTTTACTGAAAATATTTTCTTGAGACGAGGTCTAAGAGCTCCATCAGGCTGCTGACTCACCCACAACACCCAGAGGTCAAATGACCCTTTAAGAAAAGTCCCAATAAGAGTCTCCTTCCCCACCCAGTTTGATTCTACAACAGCTGGACATCTTGACTTCTAGCAATTCAACTTCTGGATTCAGCCAAGAAGTACACACTGCTTAGGCTCCAAAGAAAGAAACTTATATGAACCATGGGACAGAAACAAAATGAGAAGGGAGAGGGAGAAAGGAAAAGGGGGAGACAGAGGGGAAAGAAGGAGAGAGGGAGAGATTAGGATGAGTATATCCACAGAGAGCAGATTGGTGATTATAAGTGGGGGGGGCATGGGGAGAGTAACCTGTCTGGGGCACAGGACTTCCTTTTACAACTAGACAAGTAACCATGACAGAGCACTGCATGGTTCTAAATGTCACCAAATTATACAGTGCAAAGGGTTCATTTTAATGTGAGAATTCTATTCTATTCCAGTAATATATAAAGTGCAATAAGACCAATAATAGAAAACTCCATAACCATCCCTACTATGAATTATCTAAGATCCCACTTAGAGAAATAAAGGGGAAATGCCCAAAGTTTAGTGGTATTTGTTTCTGCCCACCCTCCCCCACCTCAGTGCCCACTGAAATTTCAGGCTGTTTCAGAAATTGCTAATGTGTACTTCAGCCTCTACAGTAAATTCTGGTTGGCACTTAAGCTTATTAAAACATACCACTAAATACTCACCTGACAAGCTATATTTTAACCCTCAAACTAGGCTTTCCTGTGCCAGGAGGCATTTTTAATGCACCTGCTAAATTTCTCCTGGATTGAAAAATAGGCAGCGGTGGAGACTGAGGAGGGAGCAGGAGGCGGCTCTCATTTCTGTCCCCGCCTGCCGTTCAGTGTCTAGGGTTGTGAGCTGGAGGAAGTGGGAGATAGTAGTGGGGATATCGTTAAGTCTCTTAGCCCTCGGCTGTCTTTAAAGCCCTCTCCTCTATTCTTTCCACGTGAGGGCTGGATTAGAGAGTTGTTCCAAGACAGACAATTGTGGTGTCTGTCACACATCCCCACTTCATGCCAGACCCTGGCTCTTGGCTACTCTTTCTTCACCCTGCCTGTGGATACTATGACACCAGTCAGCTGTCTGTGGATACTATGACACCAGTCAGCTGTCTGTGGATACTGTGACACCAGTCAGCTGCCTGTGGATACTGTGACACCAGTCAGCTGCCTGTGGATACTGTGACACCAGTCAGCTGCCTGTGGATATTGTGACACCAGTCAGCTGCCTGTGGATACTGTGACACCAGTCAGCTGTCTGTGGATACTGTGACACCAGTCAGCTGTCTGTGGGTACTGTGACACCAGTCAGCTGTCTGATTTCTTGGGTCGTGAGCCGCACTACACACTGGCCGTCAAGGGCTTTTTGTGAGAGATCTGAAGCACCATCTTGTCTTGCCTCGGATAGGACCTGGAGATCACTGCAAATCTCCACTGCTAGGAACTCAACCACAGTTTGGACCTCAGCCCTTGAGTACAGCCCCAATCCAAGGGCTTGGGCACACATGTCCTCACTCTCCTCAAGCCCCTCTCACACCTCTTCCTGTCAGTCTTGCTCTGGCGTTCCCCACTGCGCAAGGCTACACCTCTGCTTCACACTAGGTCAATAAATACTCAGGGGCT
The DNA here is from genome assembly GCA_004026605.1 of Ondatra zibethicus. Taxonomy (NCBI): domain Eukaryota; kingdom Metazoa; phylum Chordata; class Mammalia; order Rodentia; family Cricetidae; genus Ondatra; species Ondatra zibethicus. The sequence continues at coordinate 18,010 of PVIU01027075.1, read as the reverse complement.
ATTTCCTAAGAAAACTGCTACAGATACCACATAGTCTGCAAATGTTGGAAAAGCAGGCATGTCTTACCCTCAGGCTCCATCTTAAAAATAAAGATTTTTCCAGTTTATTTGCCAGTTTGTCCCAATTATTTCATGGCATATACTCACATTATACAAAATTTGTGAAAAATAATACCTATCACTACTGAATCTCGTTAATTTCAGAAGTTTGCTTTTAACTATACATTCTTATTGTTACCTAGGTGAAAATGTCCCTTTCCAAGGTATCATGAAAGGCTACATGGAAAACGACTTGAATTCCTTGCTAAAAACACAGGGTAAAACAACTCATGCCACAATTCAACAGCTAACCCTGGAAGACTGCCCCCAGGGCTTACATGGGCCTCATTCCACACTCCAGGGACCATGTTCCCTAACTTCTCTGAGCCTTGCTTTCCTCAGCTGTGACATCCATTCTTTCGAGCAGCATTCACACTGATCCATGGTGAATCAGACACAACAAGGCTCTGGGTTAGGATAAAACCTGAACCTTCCACTGACAGAAACACATGAACTAACTCCCAAGGAAATAGCACCATACGTACCCCCTCAGCATGTGAGAGACTGATCTAATCCATATACAGCCCATCAGACCCTTCCAACAACCCTTCATGGAAAATCCAGTACACACAATCTACTAAATCCATGCTTAAATCCTAATTCATAAAATGACAGCAGAAAGGAATGGGCCTTTGGAAAGGTGATAGAGTTATAAGGGCTTGCAACGTATTAGGAATCCAGACCAATGGTTCTCAGCCTTCTTAATGCTTTGACCCTTTAGCATTACAAATGTTGTGGCGACCCCCCAGCCATATCATTATTTTCATTGCAACTTCATAACTGTAATTTTGCTACTGTTCTGAATCATAACATAAATATTTTTGGAGATGTTTTGCCAAAGGAGGGTGCGATCCACAGGCTGAGAACCACTGCTCTACAGGAACATAACAGGCAGGATGAACACAGAGTTTGAAATGGGATTTAGTAGATTGGCTTACACAGCATAGGCTAGATCAGCTCACCAATGTCTACCTGCACATGAAAAACACCCAGTCTAGAAGCTATCTAGTCTGTAAAGCTCAATGCCTCCGTAGTCCGAATCTGGTACTGAAGCCTGAAGGGTTCCCATGGAGTCACTGGTCTTCAACCAACGCTGAAAGGCCAAGGAAGCAGGGTACAGATGTCAGTGGAGGGTGGCAGCAACTACAGGGTGGTCACACTCACCAGCAAGGAGCAAACGCAGGGAAGCAGGCCTGTGTTTCCCTTAGACGTCTTTATGTCTGGATGGCTGCCAGGAGATACTGCCCACTGTTAGGGAGGGTCCTCTCCCCTCAGTTCATCTTTTATGGATACATCCTCACAGACACCCCCAAGAGGTGTATCTTTTGATTGATTCCAAATCCACAAGATTGGCAATCAAGATTAACCATCCCATGGCAGTTAGCACAGAGATCCACAGCTGGAGATGTGCAGAGGAACTTTGGAGTCTCAGTCCTAAATGGGATGCCCTCATTAAACCTCTCCTTCCAAGGCACAGAGATGTGGAAGAGGAGAAAGCAAGACCGTAAGAGCCAGAGGTGGTGGATGATTCCGAGGAAACAATGGCTTCCAGACACAGCAAGGCTGACACCTTATGAACGCACAGAGACTCCAAGAGCAGGCACAAGACCTGTATGATGTGAGAGTCCCCTCTGTATGCTGTGAATACCATTGGTTAATAAAGAAACTGGCTTGGTCTGATAAGGTAGAGCGAGCTAGGCGGGGAAAACTAAACTGAATGCTGAGAGAAAGGAGGCAGAGTGATAGAAGCCATGGAGCCCCATCGGAGACAGACATGCTGAAACTTTGCAGGTAGGCCACAAGCCTCATGGTAAAATATAAAATATTGGAAATGGGTTAAATTAAGATGTAAGAATTAGCCAATAAGAAGTTAAAGATAATAGGCCAAGCAGTGGTTTAATTAATACAGTTTCTATGTGGTTATTTTGGGAGTCTGGGCAGCCAGGACAAACAAGCCTCCTCCTACTACACCTGCACGTGTTCAAGACAGACAAAATCCCAGTGCTGAGAAGTGGACCCAAAGTCCCACCCATAAGCAAGAAGCTGTGTTCAACTGATACACACTGGGCAATGGAAAATCAGTTTCCTCTGATGGAGTGGCACTAGGTACATCAACCACACTCCAGGGCAGGCTCCGTGGCCAAGACAAAACTGACTCCATGTGTTTTTGTGTTTGTGTTTTTTAATTTGTTTTGGTATATTTTATCTTATTAGGATTTTGTTGGTTTGTTGGTTGGTTTTGATTTTTATTTTTTGTTTTGAGGGATTTTTTTGTTTGAGAAAAAGAGAAAGAATGAAATCGGGCAGGTAGGGAGGATCTGGCACGAGTTGGGGGAGGGGAAAGAAAATGATCAAGATATATTTGTAGTAAGAGGAGCGGGCCTGCTTTGTTTTGTCCCGCCCGGCTAGCTTACACCCGAAATAACCACACGGAAATTGTATTAATTAAATTACTGTCTGGCCCATTATATCTAGCCTCTTCTTGGCCAACTCTCACTCTTGATCTAACCCATTTCTATTAATCTGTGTTCACCACAAGGTCATGGCTTACCAGGAAAGCTTCTAACCAGCGTCAGTCTCGGGCAGGAGAACCATGGCGTCTGCCACACTACCTTCTTCCCAGCATTCTGTTCTGTCTACTCCGCCTACCTGATCTCTGCCCTATCAAAAGGCCAAGGCAGTTTTCTTTATTCACCAATGAAAGCAACACATAGAAAGAAGGACCTCCTACACCATATATTGTGTGAAAATAATTTTAACTAATTAATTAAGAGTATAAACAGAATAAAAAGACCATTTTCATGAATAGAAAAAAGACTAGCCTTTAGAGTGCCCTTTACCTTCTGCCTCACGGGGTTGTAGTGAGAATATGGCTGTCCAGGAGGAGACAGGTCCTCAGCACTCATGGAATCTGCCCTGAGCTTGAACTCCTCAGCCTACACAGCTGAGAGAGGGGTTTCTGTCGCTACAGAAACAGCAGCTTCTGCCTGAAGCCACCCAGTGCATGGGATCTCGCTGGAGAAACTAGACCTGACTCCGACAGTATTATCATGGTCATCACGATTATCGATTATCAGCACTCACAGATGAAGATGCTAAATCCCAGAGTGTTCAGTAACTCACATTACACGCTGTTATAGTCTGACAGGCATGCGTGTCTGAACTCATGGTCCCCAGCTGGTGGTGCTGTTATAGCAGACTGGAGACTTTGCAGGGGGAACTACCTGGTGGGCTTGAGGTCTGGTCTAGCTCTCTGCTCCCTGGTCCTCTGACATGTAAGCGCCTTCAGGGCCCTACCATGGAGTCTCCAGTTCACTGCCATGAAGATATCCCACAAACCCCAAGCCAGCATAAATCCCTCCTCCCTGAAGTTGCCCTCATCAGGTCAGGTATTTGGTCACAGCGATGAGAAATGTAACTAATACATATGGCTGGTCATAGGCAGACCTAGGTGGCTTACTATAGAGCCCCCACTAACACCACAAGATTTCACTTCCATATGTCTTTACTTACTGCACCTCGGGGCTCAGGAGGTTTTTTGTTTTTTGTTTTTTGTTTTTGTTTTTGTTTTGTTTTTCGAGACAGGATTTCTCTGTAGCTTTGGAGCCTGTCCTGGAACTCATTCTGTAGACCAGGCCGGCCTCAAATTCAGAGATTCACCTGTCTCTGCCTCCTGAGTGCTGGAATTGAAGGCGTGTGCCACCACTGCCCAGCAGACCCATTAATTATCTGAACAAAGTTATAGATAGGGGACATCAGACATGAGTCCATATTTCAGACATGAGCACAAAGAGAATTTCAGTTGGAGGAGTAGGAGCAAGGAGCAGCCAATGGAGCAACAAGGGCAAACATCTAAAGGTATTCCAGGGCCTGGAATTCTAAAGCTTCCAGGCAGAAGAACAAGGCCATTGAAGTCACAGCGAGGAATCCAGGTACCCTCATGTTAACCCTGTGGTCCTAATGTTTCCTGGAAGCAGCCATATGTAAGCAATGACACCAAGTTTCTTCAGAACCTAGGTCCCTGGGCCAGTTTCTCTTGTCACTGCTGCACACATCTTAGTGAACCCCTGGAAAACAGGCCTGTTAAGTGACAGATGTTGGCACAGGGGGGCAATCATCATTTAAATGTCAGAGCTTTTAAAAGGCATAGCACACATTGAGATACACATTCCTAAGCTGTATCTCACAAGCTGCATATTGAGGATTCGTGCTGTACACACAGGATTGGCTTGTAATATCGCAGTGAGCAAGTCAAGAGAGTCGCTGTCCCACAGCCTGTAACATATTCTAGATGGAGCGAGAGGAAAGCATTAGGAAAAGGGCCATGAAAGGCCTCAGTGAGTTCTCAGCAGCAGAAAGTCAGCCCAGCTAGGGATCTCGTGATTTGCTGTCAAGAACAGACACCAAAAAAGCTAAAAGATGTTACTAAAAGATGAGCAGGATCTGGCCATCAGTGGGGCTGAGCACAGGTGTCTGTGCCATCAGTGGGGCTGAGCACAAGTGTCTGTGATGTCAGTGGGGCTGAGCACAGGTGTCTGTGATGTCAGTGGGGCTGAGCACAGGTGTAATCTATGATGTCAGTGGGGCTGAGCACAGGTGTCTGTGCTCTCAGTGGGGCTGAGCACAGGTGTCTGTGATGTCAGTGGGGCTGAGCACAGGTGTCTGTGATGTCAGTGGGGCTGAGCACAGGTGTCTGTGATGTCAGTGGGGCTGAGCACAGGTGTAATCTGTGATGTCAGTGGGGCTGAGCACAGGTGTCTGTGATGTCAGTGGGGCTGAGCACAGGTGTAATCTGTGATGTCAGTGGGGCTGAGCACAGGTGTCTGTGATGTCAGTGGGGCTGAGCACAGGTGTAATCTGTGATGTCAGTGGGGCTGAGCACAGGTGTCTGTGCCTCAGTGGGGCTGAGCACAGGTGTCTGTGACTGCTCCGTGTGCTTCTATGTCGATTAGAAAGGAGATGGCATGGCCTGTCATAAAGATTAAATGAAAGGAAATGTGATGTGCCTTTGGAAGCTCAATAAAGACCACCTGTTTATCATCGCCATCCTTATCATCAGCACCACTGTCACACCAGTTCAGTAAGCTCAGAAACAGGTCATGTCAATCATCACAGACCGGATGAGAAGCCCAGGACTTCATGGAAAAGCTATTGCAAGTTGTTGCTGAGCTTTGTCCCTTTTGTTGTGTTAAGAAATTTAGCATTGAGAGGTTGGCCTGGGACAGAGGACACAGGAGTATGAGTCAGGAGGCCTCTGTAATGGTCCAGGCGGGGGCTCATCATAGAAACCTTAAACACACACCTCTTTGATCTTTACAGTTTCAAAAATGAAGTCATACGTATTTCCCAGTTCTGCACATTTTTGACAGGATATGTTTATATACCTTCTGATGCAATATTTCATCATGGGTAAAAGTATGTTGCTTCCTCAAGGGTCTCTAAGAGTGCTCCCCAACATCAGTGACCAATTCTCCAACTCTCCAAACAGTAACTCCATGTCCCCAAAATAGGATATGTAATTAGTGTCAGCTCCAAGAAATTCAGATTCAGCTGCACAAAATGCCCTGCTCCAGGCATCAGTCCCAGGTCCCAAGGTCCCCATGCTTCTGACTGGCTGTTCAGTCCCAGGTTCCCACAATTTCCCCATTAGAGCTGGTAATCGGCTAAAACAATGTGCAGAACCCAGGAAGACGCCTCACTCACAGCAAGCTCCAGAGCAGCCACGAGTGGGCCTCACGGTGAGGGTATGGGGGTGCTCCGTGCATCCTGGGTGCACCCGTCTCCCAGGACCACTGTGTACAAATCCTGGAGCTCTGCAGACCCCGTGTCTGGGGAATTCCATGAAATGACGACTCCACACTCTTCGGTCCCCACACCTTTGCAGAATTAGGGATAGGGGTTGATAGTTTCAGGCGTCGAAACAGGATTTGCTCCTTCTACTGGCTCACCCCTATTCTGTAGCCATCTTGAAGCCTGCCAGAATTGCCTCTACAATAAAAGATGTTCTCATAACTCTAAAAGTCCCAAGATATTTAGGAACTCTACGCCAAGAGCCAGGGACAAAGGTTCTATGCATAGGGTACACCACGCCCTTGATTGGACTAATATAAGTTTCTCCCCCTTGAGAAGAACATGCTTGTTAATTACATTTAGAATCAGATATATGGACTATAAAATATGTTCCTGGTCTGTGATTAACTGTTAGGATAAGAATGCCACAGGTCATGAGGGCAGCCCTCATAATGCTATGATAAGCCCTGGGATTAAGCACTTCCACAGGGCAGGCTTTGGCCTTCACATTGGCAGATGCCTAGTGTGATCCCTGGTGTTTTCCAAATGCATGAATGAGTGCTACAGAAACCCAGCAGTTAGATGAGACCCTCTTCCCTTGAGGAATTTGAAATGCATTTGGAAAGAAAACAGAGGCACAGATGCTTAATTAATTCCTCCCCAAATGCCTCATGAGAAAGAGGTTCTGTATTCGACCAGTGCTCTCAGACTTCAGAGGTGGCCTTGGGTGTACTCCCTCTCTCTGTGTCTACGCTTCCCTTTTCTATAAAGGGCCATTGTGATAGGTAGGAAGTCCACCTCAAGGCTTAGAGTAGTGCCTGGAACAAAGAAAATGCTGGCAATTTGAATCCTAAAGAGGAAGGAGCTTTCACCCAGAGTAGTACCCGTGTCAAGAATAAAGCATTTATCTGGGTTAATAAGAGACAAGATTAATAATGGACAATGGGAAGCCTGGGTGACTGGCATCCTGCAAACCTCTGAGGCTTAGTCTCTCTCCAGCAGAGACATTTCTTGTCTTCAAGAGCAACTCACATTAGATGCTTGGTGGGTCACTGTTGCAGAGTCAATTTGGGAGCGATCCAACCCATCATGGTGACTGAACCTCCTCCAAGATGCCAGTTACTCTGTTTTTGGCCGGAGGAGGAATGAGTGAGTGGCTTCTGCTGCCAGATTCAGTTGGTCACTGGCCATGCATTGGCAGTCCGCCTCCGGAAAGCATGGCCTCGTGTTGTGGGTTCTGCATTGACATCTCCAGTGTTGGCTTTTGGCCTCCACCATGGAGCCTTGGAAAGCAGCAAATAAAGCCATGGCTTCTTGATGGGGAGACAGACCCCCTAACCTGGGCTCTTCTCAGGGCATGTAGCAACAGATGGAGTGACCTGGCCTCTCACTTCCATTCCCATGAACTTGGCAAACCTCCTGGCTCTTTCTCTTTGGAATACCACAGATTTAAGAGAACTTAAATAGAGTCAAGCCCTACTTCTCCTTCATTCTGATCTCTGGTCTGGTCCAAACTATTGAAGGCTTGTCACACTCCAGAAAACCTGAGAAGCCCAGCAGAAAATAAAGAAAGGGATGTGTTGTTGCTTGTTTGTTTTTTTTTTTTTTTCTTTTGTTCTTTAGTCTCTTTGGGAACCTGCCACCCAGCTCCCAAATAAATACACACACAGAGTCTTATTCTTTCTCATGAGTGCTGGCCTGAGTTTGACTTATTTCCAGCCAGCTTTTCTTATCTTCAATTATCCCATCTACCTTTTGCCTCTGGGCTTTTGTTGATGACGTTTTGGGTTTTTTTGTTTGTTTGTTTGTTTTTGGAGATGGGGTTTCTCTGTATAGCTTTGGACTTTGTAGCCTATCCTGGAACTTGCTCTGTAGACCAGGCTGGCCTTGAATTCACAGAGATCCACCTGCCTCTGCCTCCCAAGTACTGGGATTAAAGGTGTGCACCACCCACCACCCGGGGTCTCTGGGCTTTTATCTTTATCCTGTATACCTTTCTTTACTCCTTACTCTGTGGCTTGTTGTGTAGCTGGATGACTGGCGGCTGATGTCCTCCTTCTCTTGCTCCTCAATCCTTCTTCCCAGATTTCTCTTCCTATTCATTCTCTCTGCCTGCCACCACCCCATACACCCCCACCTCTGCCTATTCCTCTCCTGTCTAGCTACTGGCTGTTCAGCTCTTTAACAGACCAATCAGACGTTTTAGACAGGTACAGTAACACACTTTCACAGAGTTAAACAAATGCAACATAAAAGAATGCAGCACATCTTTGTATCCTTAAGCAAATGTCCCACAGCATAAACAAATGTTAAACAAATGTAACATTTTACTAACTTTCCACAACAGGGGTGCAGCCTCTGTCACATCAGACTCTTCCGCTGCCTTTGAATGGTCTCCGAGGCCTTTCCAGAACCTGACACTTGAATATGAAGCTAGGGATGACCAGCACAGCCAGTGCAGCCAATGCTGCCTAGAACCTAGCTCAGTGGCACAGACTGTGGCTCTTCCATCAATTCTGTCCTTCTCGCTATAGACTACACACATTTCAGTTACAATCAGCTATACTTGTTTTCCTTATAATAGGGATTCCAACAACCAAAGAGACTAAAGCTTATGATGGGGTTGGCCTGGTAGAAATGCTGACCTCAACTTACTGGCCAATGGTCTGGAGCAAGACACTTACCAGTGCCTCAGTTACTTTCTCTGTAAGAATGTGATAAGTGAAGCTTTTTATGTGCCTCAGTTACTTTCTCTGTAAGAATGTGATAAGTGAAGTTTACCAGTGCCTCAGTTACTTTCTCTGTAAGAATGTGATAAGTGAAGCTTACCAGTGCCTCAGTTACTTTCTCTGTAAGAATGTGATAAGTGAAGCTTTTATGGCATGCTAATGAGAGCACACACTTAAAATATTATGTGGCCTAGGTGGCCTTAGTGCATGCCTACTCATGGACCTCACATGCCCAAGCTGCCTATCAGCTCCTCATGCTACTTCTTCTTTTCAGCTCTTCTGATTACAAACTGTTGTGTAACTTTTCCTGAGCAAGCATCTGTTCATCCCAGACAGACCAACAGAGGATGCACAAAAGAACTACTTCTACCTGCAAGTCCATCTTGGTAATCCAACGAATATATTGGAGTTACTTGCAGAAGCAGGGCTGACTCAGGCAGCTGCATCAGTGCAAAGTCCACCCCAGACTGGGTGATGACTCAGGCAAGCTGCGTCCATGGAGCTGCCTGCAGGACTTACAGACTTGCAGGCAGCTGAGCCTCTCCCCAGCAACTGGTTACTGCTTCTATAGTTCAGGGAGGGGTTATGAGTATCATAGTCCTCCCGGTAGTTATGCGACTTCCCCGATACCGCTACAGTAATGTTTCAAACCACAGATAGCAAATGCACAACAGCACAAACACAGCAGGCCTTTCGTTCATTCATCAGTTAAGTGTAAGTGTTTTCATTGATGGTGATTATATTAGTCTGAGTTCCTCTGGGGAAGATACAAGCACAGTAAGAGGAAACTTAGTACAGGAATCGGCTCATGTAATAAAGGAGGTCAGCCATCTGAACACTAGCAGTGTAACTTAGTTCAGAGGACTCAGCTGGTGTTGTAAGTTTCAGCTCAGAGCCTCAAGAGGTAGAAATGCTGATGCCTAGGACAGGAACAAAGTGGCGTCTGTTTTCGTTTCCTCTGCCTTTTGCATATGTGTGCACATGTTTGTGTATCTGTGCTGCTGTGTGTATAAACATGGAGGCAAGAGGCCTAGGTCCTTTGCGTTCCTCCATTACTCTGCGTATTCCCTTTCGGGACAGGATCTCTCTCTAAACCCAGAGCTCATTAATTCAGTAAGGATGGCAGACCAGCAAGCTCGAGGACTCTACCTGTCTCACTCCCCAGATCTGGGGTTACAGCTGTGAGGGCTGTCACTCTCAGCCGATGTGGGCCCTAGGGAGCTGAACTCACTTCCCCACCCCCACCCCACAGTTTGTGTCCTGTTCAGACTCCTCCTGCTCAGAAACTGTCTCTCAGGCTCACATGTTAAAGGCTCAGATGCCAGCCTCTAATTACTGTCCTTGGGATTTTCTGGGATCTTTAGGTATTTTTTTAAACTTTTTAAAAAATATTTATTTATTATGTATACAATATTCTGTCTGTGTATATGCCTGCAGGCCAGAAGAGGGCACTAGACTCCATTACAGATGGTTGTGAGCCACCTTGTGGTTGCTGGGAATTGAACTCAGGACCTTTGGAAGAGCAGGTAGTGCTCTTAACCTTTGAGCCATCTCTCCAGCCCCATAACTTTTAAAGTTGAAATGATCTTTCATAGCCAAAAAGGAAACACTTTCTATCTTGTGGCTTCTATTACACCCTGAAGTGGCAAACTATCTCCTGTCTTTCACTATTCCATTTCGAATCTTGCACAGAAAATGAAAAAGTCCTTATTCCTGTACAATTCCTTTAACCTCAGCTCTGCATTTTAGACGTTTGCCTAATAGTTTAGAAACAATAAAATAGCAAAAATACAAATTCAGTAAAGTTAAATTATACAAAAGTATTTTTTAAAGGCAACACAGAACCCCAGAAAGGTCACACTTTGAGCTAAGTGCCCAAACTGGAAGCAGGTGTCTGTCAGGCCAGAGCCTCCTATTCTCATGGCAGTGTGGTCCCGAATCAGCCACGCAGAGCACAGGGACTGTCATTGGCAACAGGACACATTGGGAGAGTGTGCTCTTCGGCTGCAGCCAGGCATACAGCCCTTCAGCAGAGCTGTGCCCTTGGATTTTGCCTTTGAGAATTAATGTATCACTGTGTTTTCCAAAATACAGGCAGCCAGATGGCTTCCAACAAGGTGTCGGCAACTGCCAAGATCTGATCTTTGGGATGGGATGTGTTTCCTGGCCTCACAGGGCACATGCTCCTGTAATTCATAGTGTCCTTGACTCTTGTTCATTCAGAGTAAATGATTCTTCATCCCTGGCTTAGAAACTAGGTGTGTATCAAACTGTGGGGCTATTGTTTTCTTTAATCCATTTCTTAGGGGTCTAGTAACACTTACAAATGTTTATAATGACTTGCTCCTAGCATGGTCCAGACACATGGAAAGCCAGCCACAAACATGCAGATCTGAGTTTGTACCCAAGAGAGCTGAGGTGAGAGACAGACACCAATACAATAACACAACTTCACAACTGAAAGAAGAATATTGAACAGGGATGTTTGCTTACAGTTCTGTTGCTGTGAAGAGATGCCATGACCAAAGCAACTCTTATAAAAGAAAGCATTTAATTGGGGGCTTTGCTTACAGTTTCAGAGGCTTAGTCCATTATCCTCATGACAGAGCACAACTGTACACATTGTGGAACAGTAGCTGAGAGACAGTGGGCAGAGAGAGAGACCGGACCTGGTGTGGGCTTTTGAGACCTCCAAGCCCACCCTCAGTGGCACACTTCCTTCAACAAGGCCACACCTCCTAATCCTTCTAATCCTTTCAGACAGTTGCACTCCTTGGTGACCAAGCATTCAAATATAAGAGCCTATAGGGACCATTCTTTACTGCTCAGAGAGACTAAGAGTCAAGCAGACAATATCAACCATCACAGGGGAGGTCTGAGCTACAGGACATTCTGAAAATGGAGAAGCTCTGAAGACAGTGAAAAGACTGGAGACTCGCAGAAATGGGGTCGGGCAGGGATGAATGTGCAAACAAGGAGGCCTGAGAGCAGAGAGACTGTGCAGTACACCATTATAATGGTAGCTACTGCTTAAAGCACTGAATGGGCAGCATATGAGTGAGTTCCAAGGTGAGCCTGCTCAGGAGTTGGGATGCATCAGCTGTGAATTTTTACTGAGTCTAGTATACCACTCAGATGGGAGATGCTGGTAATAGGAATGTAAGCATGCTGGGAGCAGTCGTGTGTGAAATCTCACTGTCTTCTTCTGCTTCAAACACAAAACTGGGTTATACTTCTTTCTCTCCTCTCTTATTTTTATGAGCTTTGTATATGGGTACTGCATCTACATCATTCCCACCACTCCCTGCCTTCAATTCCTCCTATGACTCCTCAAATTCATGATCTTTTTTAAAAAATTCAGATGTATTTGTTTTATGTATCAGAGTGTTTTGTCTGCTTGTATGCATGTGCTTCACATGTGTGTAGAACCAAGGGAGGTCAGAGAGGGAATCAGATGCTGTGGAACTGGAGCTACAGTTTTGAGCCACCCTGTAGGTGCTGGGAACTGAGCCCAGGTCCTTTGCAAGAGGAATAAGTGTTCCTAACTGCTCTCCAGCCACCAGTTTTCTCTTGGAATTATTGTTTTCACATGTATATGCATATGTATATAGTCAGTCAGTGAAATGAGAGGTTCTGTGACACTTGGTGGGAGGGAGTGTTGGGTGATCAGAAAATTGGTGGAATTGTCCAAGCCCAACCTTGAACAAATAGAAAGTGAGAGCAATACGAAAGAACAGGTAGCAGGTGCAGCTGTGTCACGATGAGGAATGGCTTATGAAGTGTCTCTGTATGGGGTGCTAAATGCACCCCAAAAATTATAACCACTTGTTGAGGTATGTAAAGTAAGGAGAAGGAAGAAAGGGAAGGACAACTCTGCACCACGAACTATGACAAAGGCAGCTAATGGCAACACGTAGTTCATGGGCGGGGTGACGGTGCGATGTGGAGAATGTTAGGTGAATCTGAGTGGCAGCCAGAAGGAAGACAGGAGTTCACCTGGCACAACAGGGGAGTGAGGATCTAAACTGTGCAGCAAAGCAGAAGCGGAGAGACGCCTGTGAAGTAAATATTTGAAATCAGGTTAGCAGAATTTAATAATTGATTTTGCTAGGTGGGGAAAGTGGGAGAAATACTTTTAAACCTCAGCTGGCCTTTTAAATAAACTTTTAGAAAGATACACTTTACATAAATTAAAGTGGATCTACCTAAGTACACAATTTGATGAATGTTGACAGTTTTATGTGCACCCATGAAACTAGAATCTCTCCTTCACATGGAAAGTCAGTTACCTTGTGACCTCTTCAGTCAGTGAACAATACACCTATCCAGTCCAACTCAATAACCATTGATATGCTGTCATTGCAGTTTTTCCTTTTGCAGAATTAATTCAACATAGTGTTTTTGAAATTCATCCATTTGTGTTAAATCAGTAATTGATGCATTTATGTAGTAAAGCAGTGTTCCATTGCATGAATGTATACCTTGCTTCATTTTTAAAAAGTCTTCTTTTAAAAAGTCTTAAGTATCTTCATTTCATAGAAAATTGCCTCAAATATATATTTTCCACATATACACAGCCTATCTTCTCTATTGCAATTGCTATATATTTATTGAACAAAGTGCTGAGTTTTATAAAACTTCCACCCTGTGTCTCATGTGCATTTGGCCATCTGCACTTACAGTGTTGGTCAACTTTAATTGTTGACCTAACACAGCCCAGAATCACTTGAGAGAACAGTCTCAGTGAGTGATTGTGTACATTGTGGAGGCCTGAGGGTATGTCTGTAGGGGACCGGCTTAATTGTATTCACTCGTGGTAAGACTGAGCCCACTGTGGGTGGCACTACACCCTAGGAAGAGACTTTAAGGCTGGAGAAGCACAAGCAAGCAGGTGATGACTGTGCATGCATTGATTTCTCTCTGCCTTGACCATGGCTGTGACCAGCTTGTAGGCGGAGGCTGTTTGTTCATTTCCTGGCCACCCAGACAGGAAATAATTACACAGAAACTATATTAATTACAACACTACTTGGCCTATAGCTTATGCATAGTTCTAGCTAACTCTTACATCTTAAATTAACCCATTTCTATTAATCTGTGTATCACTACATGGCTGTGTCCTACTGGTTAGGTTCTGTCAGACATGTCTCCTGTGGCGGCTACATGGTATCTCTCTGACTTGGCCTTCTTTTCTCCTCTATCTTTGCTTGGAATTCCTGCCTTGCTTTGTTCTGTCCTGTCATAGGCCAAATCAACTGGACAAGCAGGACACAAAAGACTGTCAAATCTTGCCAAGACAGGGTAAGACAGTTTTGAAAATTTTCCTGCCTCTGTTGGTTACCCAAAGTTGGTTGCTACAATGTTGCAAATGAGACTTTGGGTGCTTGCCCAGGTGGCCAGTTGTCTCTGTCATTTGTTGCGCCTTTTGGAAGTTGCTCGATTGCACTTCCTGCTTACTCAAGTAATATTATTTCCCTTCTCAGGTCTTTGATGGGGTTTAAGACTAGAGAGTAGTAGTTGCTTTCCTCTCATGACTTACATTAGCCATTTCTAATATAAGACTTAGACTCCTTAGGATAGCTAAAACAGTTAGCATATGTTTCTTGCTTGATATTGTTTATGCTGGTTGTAATTCTAATTTTTATATTTGATATTTGTTCTTATTGTATATAGTTTTGTATTAGGCTTAGAACTATTTTATTTAGTCAAAAGGGGGAGGTGCTGTGGGAACTCCTTCAGCCAATAACTTTTAAGACACTGGCTCACTCTAGGAGTGGCCACATGTATTATATATAGAAATGTAGAAACATGTGCAGCCTATTGGCTGCTGGATTTAGTTCCTGTTCCCCGCTCATGCAGAGGACTGTGATCTGTGAGTCTACCACTAAATAAAGAGACCCTTTATTATACTACATTCTGAGCTAGTGTGGGACTACTCCATTAAAATCAACTACAACCAGCTGTCTCAAGACCCAGCTGCTGTGCCTTCTCCATCATCATAGGCTGGAACCTGGAAGAGTGACCTAGAATAAACCCTTCCTCCCCGTGTGTTGTCCAGGTGTTTTATCACAGCAGCAGAAATGAAAGGAGAATGCCACCTCCCTGTCTACCCTCCAGCTCTTCCCCCGGCTCACTCAGTTCTCAGTTAGCAGATGTTTGAGTTGGTTTCTGTTTGGGACAAGAAGTAAAACTGTAAAGAGCATTCGTTTGTGTCCAAGGATCTAAGTGCATATGTGTTTTTATTTCTGGGCAAAAAAAAAAGCATAGGAGTGGAATTTGGGGAACCCATGCTAAGCATGATAGAATACAACTGCTGGGTCCAGCGGGGAGGGTCGCACAAAGAGGAGAACATCACCAAGTCTAATAAACCAAAAGCAAACTTTATTCCAGAAACCAGGAGCAAACTTAAAAATAAAAAACAGACACCATGGGGCACAGAAGCTTATCAGCTAGCTGAGACCACAGCCAGAGATGGTATTTGTTAGGCTGTGGCAAAAGGCCCGTTTCTGAACCCACCTTTTATAGTTAGGGCAACAAGCATTAGGTCTGAACAAAGGAATTTTTACAATCTTGCCCCAACCTGCAGGTCAGTCAACAGAGACCCTAAAAGTGGGGGGAGTGTATTCTAACATCAATGGGTAACTAGGCAGCTATCATGAAATATGTTTCAGAGAAGATTACAGTGAAAGTCACTAATTATAAAAAAAAAACAGGTGCCTTTAGCAATTAGTTAGAAAAGGGACTGCTAGTAATATCAAAGGGTTAATAAATTAGAATAATTGGTTCTTAGGCTGAAGATAGAAAGTTTTTCACACTATCTCAAGGTAAAACTCAGATACAGACTGCTGTACTTTATAACCTCCATTATCAGAGCTCATTAATTAAACCAGGTATTTGTACCTTTGTCCACTGTTTCTCCTGGTACCTCCAGGCTGCTGTGCCTTCTCCATCATCTCCCTGTCTACCCTCCAGCTCTTCCCCCGGCTCACTCAGTTCTCAGTTAGCAGATGTTTGAGTTGGTTTCTGTTTGGGACAAGAAGTAAAACTGTAAAGAGCATTCGTTTGTGTCCAAGGATCTAAGTGCATATGTGTTTTTATTTCTGAGCAAAAAAAAAAAAAAGCATAGGAGTGGAATTTGTATACTGGAGCCCCACGCCTCCCCTTTAATGGTGCCAGTTTCCCATAACAGAGACAGTGCCTAACCCAGAGGTCACATATCTCTGTCTCCTAGAGGTTAACTCAGTTCACATCTGTCGTTCATCAATGGTGACCAGGACACTCCTCTCAGTTTGCAGAGAGAAGCTCCAGCCTTGTAAATAGAACAGCCCGTTGTAAAACGAAATGACCTAAGCTGATGGAGGCTTCCTGAGCCTCTGAGAAAATTGCTCACTGTGAATGACTGACCCTTCATCTGCTGAGAAAGCTGCTGACAGTCTGTTCTCATTCTCCTAGATTTATGACTTTATATTTCTTTATTTCTACATTCTTATTTCTGGAATCTACATTTTTATTTTCTTATTCTTGGACTCTTCAACAACAAGAAACTGCCCATAGGTCCCCCAAATACTGAAGCTCTTTCTCTTTCCATCAGCAACTTACAAACATTTCAATTGCTCCATATTCTTACCAACACTTACATTGTTGGAGCTGTAACTCCAGACACCATTGTACTGTATAGTAGTATTTCACTGTGGCTCTTGTTTTTACTTATGACTTATGACAGCAAGCCTCTTTTCCTTGGGCTGTTTTCAATAAGTCCCTGAGAAACTGGGAGGCAGAGCAGGCATCTAACTAAAACAGGGAGCAGCAGAGCTGTTTCTAAAGGTGCATAGGTGACAGAAATGGTGAGCCTTGAATGGCTGGTTTCAGGCAGATTGAGGACGATGGGTTAGGAAGAGTATCTTCAGACACATCACGGAAGCCAAGCTAAGCGTCAAAGTCCTTGAAAGTAGTTTTGAACTGTGAAAATCCTGTTGGAAATTAATTAAGATTGTTGTTGTAGAAATGCCATACTGGTCATGAGGGCATACCTCTTCTTGAATTCTGGTACAAGGAAATATTGGAAGAAGAAAGAAGGCTACAAATATCCTCACCAATGCCCATCCTGGAGAGGTAAGTGACTAGGGACTCTGACTCAGTTAGAGCTGGCTTTGGTTCCTGGCTGCTTCTCTTCACTAGCTGTCTGGTCTTGGAAAAGTTGTGCAAAGCACTGACTTTTCCTTCCCTTGAGTGTAGATTGGAACAGGGACAGAATTTAAGGCAGAGGGCTGTGCAAAGGGCTGCTTCTGTGCAGAGCCCAGTGCTCTCTGGAGACAGAAACAACCCTTGCAAGGCTCTTGGCTGTGCTGGTAGACCTGGGCTAGAATTCCACACCAGCTCCTCCACTGGACAACATGATGACAATCAAAAGCTTCACACAAGAAAAACGTATTGGTTACTTTGTCACTGCTGTGGCAAAATGGCAGGGACAAAAGCAACTTATGGAAGGAAGGGTTTAAGAAAGGAAGGCAGGCTCATGTTTGAGACTACAATCCATCATGGCGGGGAAGGCTTGGTGGCAGGAACATGAGGAGCTGGTCACATTGTGTGCTGATTAGTTTGTTGGAGTTTTTGTTTTGTTTTGTTTTTGTTTTGTTTTGTTTTGTCAACGTATCACAGGCTAGGGTCATCTGGGAAAAAGGAATTGTTGGGCCAAAATTATCTCAGGTCCTGTACCTCGAGGCCTATAGGACAAAGAAAGGCCTGGCTCAAGTTTGAGTGAGGCTGAGACAGCAAATTCTAGGTAGACGCCCCTCCAGCCAGAGGGAGGGCTTGGCTGTCCCTCATAGGCCGGAGGTACCCCCACATCACACAGTGTCACATAACCTATATAAGCTGACACTCATAGTAATAAACTGAGTTCCTGCTTTGACTTAACTCCCTATCGCATCTGATTGCCCTGTGTTGTGGGGCTGCAGAATGGGCAGATAGCACACTCCCCTTTCCCTGGGGAATAAGGAGGCCTAGCAACTACTAGGGAAATACAGAGGCTCAAGAAGCCTGGCAACTGGAGGCTTAAAGAAGCCAGCAGGAATCTCAGTTGATAAGATTGGTCTATTGATAGATGATTGATGTGGGAGATCCCAGTCCACTGTGAATAAGGCCACACCTGGACAAATGGTCCTGCTTTATATAAGAAAGCAGACTGAGCAAGCCATGGTGAGCAAGCCCGTGTTTCTCCATGCATGGTCTCTGCTTCTGCTCCTGCCTTGAGTTCCTGCCTTGGTTTCCCTGGTGAAGAACTATAACCAGATAAACTCATCTCCAAGTTGGTTTTGATTGTGCCGGTTTATCACAGCGACAGAAATCTAACTAGGATACATTGCATCTGAAGGAAGGACCATAAACAATCC